>JASDQU010315277.1:0-13392 GCA_032191745.1 Picea mariana
AAATAAAATAACATTACTAATGTAATATGCCCCAATTAAGGGGTAATGAGCCAATATTAGGGCTTAACAAAGAATATAAACACAAATTTGATCATCATAGGAGGAAACTTCAATTTGAAGTGGGAGATCAAGTTCTAGCACATCTCAAGAAGGAAAGGTTCCCAAGGGGAACATATAACAAAATGAAGATGAAGAAGATAGGACCATGCAAGATCCTATGGAAATTTGATGAAAATTATTATGAGATAGAGCTTCCATAGGATGTGGGTATATTGCCCATATGAAACATTTCAGCCATGTATCCTTATAGGGAAGATGACAAAAAAGGATCAGAATATCAAAATGAGATCTAATGGGAGAAGCAGATGCATGTAGTAGAAAATCCACAGATGGAGAAGATCATAGATCAGAGGACCGGTAAGAAGACTAGGAGAAAGAATTATTTTGAGTATTTGGTAAAATGGAAAGGACACCCAATAGAAGATGCCAGTTGGGTAAATGAAGCAGATATCTAGAAGCATGGAAAGTCAGTGCAGGAGCTCATAGACAAGAGGCCATGAATTTTTGTCCAGAGGAGTATGATGTAGGAGCATCATCATCAAAGCACAAGTGGAGGACAAATCAACACCATAGCGTGAATTTTTAAGTGACTTTGAATTTAAGAGGGAATGTCACGCAAATATTTGAAAAGATTGTAATTAAAGAATATCTTAAATGTTTAGGATTTGAACCATTGCGTGAGATCGATGGGGATTGTCTTTTCTTTAATGTAGTTGATTGCAGTACATATCTGAATCATTTTCTCTTATCTGTCTGTCTCAATCATTTATTGTAATAAGCCTTAGTTGTTGAAAGCTTTTAATTTGATACAATAGCACTAAGGTAGTCAGGGGGAAAAGCTCTACCAGCTTGTTTTGTATAAATAAATGTATTGTTGCCCAAATGAGGCTGTTGCAATTTAGTTGAAGGTTGTTGAGGATTATTGTAGCTGAGAGTTGTTGTTGTTGTTTTTGTTGTTAAGAGTTGCTGAGAGTTGCTGAAGAGCATTGTATGAGTCCATGTACATATCATTTGAATGAATATAACAAAGAAGCGTTGATCCCAAATGTCTGGTATTGTTGTTACTATGTCTATCTAAATGAATTGTAAGCTTTCTATTTAATTTAAATTCTCTGTTATTACTTGTTCTTATGTTATGAATTCATTACATGGTTGAATGTATGAATATGTGAATATTAGATAAGTTTCAATTGTTTCTCTTCTATGATCATGTGCAAGGAGTGCATAGTGTTTGCAAGCTGTGCGTTGATAGAGTCTATTTCGACTCAGAAGAGATAATGTGAAGCTTTTGTTTGCAAAGAGTGCATAAGTGTCTGGAAGATGTGCATTGATAGGGTTTGTTTTGACTCAGAGGTTCAGGAGGGATAACTTGAAAGTGTGCATGGGCGGAACACACTTAGCATCATATTGTTCAGGAGGAACAATTGAGTCGTGTAAGAACTATTGCAAGGAGTGCACAATCACCCATCAAGGGGTTAATTTGAAAGAAACATGTTGCAAGGTGTGAACAGAGTCAATATTTGACTAAGTGTCAAAGAAATGATCTGAGGAGTCAAAGATTTCGAGGAAGAACAAGCTCAAAAGAGGTACCGGTAATAATTCTTCAATAGGGAGGAGCCCTTTGAGATTTTTTAAATTAATAAGCAAGATCTGTTCAGGAGGAAGTGAGATCGTTCCAGACCGTTAGAGCTGGGAAAGTTGCACGGAGGTTAGTCGTGGAGTCCTTCAGAACTTCATGTTCAGAGGTTTTGAAGTTTTTGAAGAGCAGGGATAGTTGAAGTCCTCAAGCCGTGAAGTAATCCTAGCCATTGGTTGTGAGGAGGATATGTGGCAGAGATCTGCAAACTTCGGAGGAAAGGCAAGGTAGAGTAACCAAAACTCCTGAAGGGAGAACTAGCGAAGGAGATCATGGTCGTTGATCTGAGGTGGACATTGTTAGCACTGAGAGACACCCTCAGATTGCAAGAGGATAAGACCAATACCCATCAAAATGTTTGGTGGATGTTTGTTTTATGAGTGGAGGTCAAATGGACAAAACTCAGTACAAGAATGATTTTAACACAGAAACTGGAAAAGCAATGCACAGGGAAGTGAGTTCCTCATTAAATTCAGCCAGTGATTTGAGTTTAAGTGTGAGCATAAGGAAGACTTTTTGAGAGAGGTGAACAATACTGCTATGGGCATCCGACCTTCCAGCATCTTGGTGAAGAAAAAATCAGGCTCAAGAGCACTCTTGAACTCAAGCTTCAGACAATGAAATTTGTCACAACAACATAATAATCTAACCTACATTACCATGCAACTACAACAAATCGACTGGATCCTCCGTGCCCGAGCCTTTCAACATAAGGGGAAATAAGGTAACAAAGAAGCTGACTAAAAATGGTCATGAAAATATTGTAATCAAACCTACATTACAATAGAACCACAACCCTTAACTGGATCCTCCATGCCCAAGTGTTTCAAAACAGTTTGAACAAAGAGATGAAAGAAGTTGAATTCTATTAATGAGAAAGTCTCAATTTTGATACATAACCAAAGAATAGTTCTGGCATAAAAAAATTACATAGTAGGTAGCTCTGCTCAACCATTTGACAACCCTAACAAAACATCAAACTGATCTACTTATACTGATATTAGTCCACAACTTCTAGGAGTGTGATCTGGCATCTCCTTCAAAGCTTTGCATCTGAGCAACCTTCTGTCAGATTGTGCGAGTTTCCTCTTGTCAGATGCAAACCAGGTTCAGTATGGACCTACAGAAAAACTGACCACTATTGTACTTTGTTGACAATCCTACCTTCATAGCCATAAATTTCGATCCATCCATTTATGGACTGAGTTGAGGTTTCAGCTACCAGTCCCTGCTTGATTAACTAGATCTTCATCGGGATTGGAGCATGGTATAATGATTGACAGAAGGCCATCTGTCACAACCAGATTGGGCGCTGAATAAGCAGGTGACCGCAAATTCAATGCTCATTCATTGGTTGACCGCTCCTCAGGATTTGAGCGTGGCGGGGAGACTATCGGGTGACCACCTGTCGATATTGGATAGGACATTGTAAGAGCATGTGCATTTTGGGGCCGCGGGAAGCGGTTTGGACCCACACCACTTTTAGGCCCGAAATGCACCCCCTTCCACCATGTAGCCTCCTTGTAAAACCATGGTTTGGATTTCGACCCGCCCTTCAGATTTCAATGTCCATGCATGTTGCGGCCCCGAAATGATATGAGACTGTCAATCTGAAAGAGGCCTGAGATCTGGGCATGTCAGCTACTTTAGCGCCCCTGCCAAACTTTTACCCGCCTACTAACCTTGGAGTCCTTCCATCCGCATTTAGAGATAGCACCACATAGAACCTACACAGGGGATCTCGATCGCTGCAGACTACACCTGATCACCTGCATTCATGCTGCTTTGTGTGATAATAGACAAGTGTTGTCAGATCAAAGAAGGAAAATTTCAGTCATTGATCATAGGAAGACGTGGTGTCAGATCCATCACTTCGGTGATAGGACGCTTCAAGAGAAACATGAGAGTGAAATCCCGAAGGCCACAAGTCTCGAAGGCCGAAATCAACAAGATTCGTTGATGAGCAGGGGGGACACATGGAGTGCGAAGATCCACGTTGGAGAACTAGCACTCCAGGAGAACAAGCATGGAGGAGTGTTGACTATCAGTTGTCTGAAGTGGAGTGAAGGGTGAATCTTAGCCATTGATCGAGGTGAGCACGTGGCGCTTGATTTGTCACTTCGGATGCGAAGCACTTCGGGAGAAAAAGGTGTTTGAACATTCAAAACTCCAGAACGTCGAAGTAAGAATTTTCAAAGCAATTTAGGAGGTTTAGCCCCAGGTCATAGCTCGAGCTCGTATGAGGAGAGGGGCCTAGTGGAAGGAGCTAGCGCCCACTAGTTTAAAATTTCCAATAGCGTAAGGAAAAGGGACCATGGGTTACATAAGACCTCTGCCTAAGGAGATAAGGGGCCTGAATTAAATCAATTTGGGGGCTAGAAGGGTCTCGAGGATCTAATTCGACTCATCCTTCTGAAGATCCTTGACCGGGAGGTCACACAACCCCTAGGAGAGAAGGGGGATTGCATCATCCTATGAGATTTAAAAACTTGTTATATATATATATATATATATATATATATATATCATAGTAATGGTTTGGGGGTTTGTATTATATGTTACCACCAATTTGTACTACATAATGTATTACAAAATCGAGGGTAGGGTAACACGGTTTCTCCTCTACTCTTCTCATGCTATTAGCCTATTAGCTTTAAAAACTTAATAGTTGTTAAAAAAATACTTGGAAAAGAAGCCATAGGAATAATGTCAAACAAACTATCTTAACAAAAGCACAAGATAATAATGCATCTATATAAAGCCAATAAATATCAATTATGTCCAGAATGGGCATCCACCTCATGATCCAATTAGGTTTACATGTATATAGAGTCCATAGCCAGTATAATATACATGGTTGTGTGAGCAGGTGGAAGTTTGTCTTCATGAGCCATGTGAGCAACAACACTCTCCACTAATTTTCTAGGGGTGTTAGAGGACGTCGAGTCCACGGAGTTGTCCATCTGACTTGGTTGAGGAGGAGAAATAAAGTCAAGGAGGGTAGACTGAAAAATGCAACAATGCACTCCACCATAGATTGCCATGGATGCAATATCATAGGCCATATGAGCTTATCTACCTCGTAAAATGACTAACATTTTTATTTGAATAACATTACTCATATAAATTGATATCATTTCTAATTTTGTATATTATATTAAAAGAAACAATATCACATTTATTTTCATTTATAAAACATTTAAAATGCACTTGGATAATCTCCTTACATTAATATGATTGACATCAATGATAAAAATCAAACCCTTCCTAGGCCTTCCAAGGGGTTGAAACCTATCCTAGAAGGGTAATTCAAAAAACACCCTTAAAAATAAAAAAATTTGAAATCACTTGTCATTTATGAAGGAAAACAAATATCAGAAAATGCCAAAAGAAGGCTCAAATTTTCAATAACCCATCAATGTCCTCACTTCCAATGCTTGGTTTGTTAATGAGAATTGGTTCATCACACAATACTTGTGTTAGGCATTTAAAGACTAAACTCATGCATATTCTTGTTTACTATTATCTATTCCCTAATACGGTGTACCCTTCCACATCATTAAATCCATCACATAGCTCACACCTAGATAAATATCCTACCAACGTATTGGCGTATGCATTATTTTATGTGTCACTTAATGAAATAATTTAAAGAATCTTAGACACCTTGTCTTTGTGAATCCATACTTGTATTCATGTGTTATGAGCATTGTCACGTCTTGTTAATATAGGAATTGGCATTGCATTTAGTTTGCATAGTTCTGTTAGAAAAACAGGATCACAGATCAATAAAATAAAACAAATGTGGAAATAAAACACAAAAGATACATAATCCAATAGAGACACAGATATACATGGTTCACCCAATGTGGGATATGTCCACCAGAGAAATTGCCAGGTCCTTCATTTATTATTATCCAACAAATGAAGGGATACAACCTACAACACACCCATTGTAACTTCATCTTCTTTCTCTCACAGTCTCCTCTCTTAGAATACAATATTCACAATAATACACGGCCGCAATACAATTCCCTCATAAAAGAGGGTTTCCTTCTAGGGAAAAAAACCCTAATACAACTTCTACTATCAGATCTGTGACCTTATAATGAACGGTCCATATTGACTATGAAATTACAATAATTGAATTACAAAAAACAAAACATTTCTTTGAATTGCATATGAATTAAGAACATAATCAAGCACCACAACCAACAAGTTCATGTTTTTGAATACCACACTCACCATAATGCCATTTGTTTTCTTATCTTTGCCTTTGACACTTGTCATAATTCCATTTCCTTTGTTATATTCTTCATGTTTCTAGCAAGATTGGCATTAGCATGATGCTACTTTGCAAATGATTTAAGAATGACCGATAGCTCTCTTTCTCCCTGCGTCATTCCAAGCCCAAGATTATGGAGACATATCCTTTAATGTAATGATAATGCTTGGAACAATATTTTTGAAAGTGGGTGGGATTTTTAAGAAATCTAGGGAGAAGGTAACATAATTTTTTTTATCATAAAACTTATGGATTATGGATTATGCTCTAACATCTCACTATTTCATGCATTTTTCACATGGTTTGAGAGATAAAGTGAGCAATCAATATCCTCAATAAAAATAACATACTTGGCGGTCTTGATGAGTATTTTAATTTAGTTTCATGCTTCTATTGATCTTGGGAAACTCCAAATTATAAACATCTTAACTTAAATAATAAGCAATGGATGTAGTCATGCTAGATTGTTATGTTCCTAGAGGCCTATAATGCAAGTAGGGTCTCTTTATTGATTTTATAGTATTTTGATAGAATTATAACCCTTCAATAAAGGCCTCGGTCCTTTGGAGGGTGGGTAAACCCTCCCTCTCTCTGTTGAGTTTCGGTGTGACCGAGGGCTCGCCCTAGTTCAACCCTTGTTCACTCTTGCACTAGAAGCATAGTTGTCGAGGGACACAATTGTTGGGGAGGATTGATGAGTTTTTTGTGGCCATTTGGAGGGTCAAATATATCTATCCAAGGACTAGGAAGCTACCACAAGGGGGTTTGAGGGGTTGATCTAGCCTTAAGAAATCTTGGATGGGAGGCCAAGTTATGTCTTTTCTAACCAAGTCATTAAAAGGAAGGGTCGCACTGTATGTTTTTGAAGCCGCAGGGGTGAAGGGAATTGTCAGTGGGCCATAGACCTCCATCTTGCAGGACCGAGGGAAGATTTATAGCTAGCAAAAGAGGACCAAGCATTCTTGGAGCAACATCAAGGGGTTAAGGAGGGGATTGAACCATAAACTGAGCTATGTTGAGGACTGGTTCAACAGAAGTACCAAAGTGCCAACCCACGCAGCATAGGTTCAAGATTCTATTGATAAAATAATTGATAATTTCTATTGTAGTGATGGTTGTATCAACATAATTTATTGCTAGGGTTGAAACTGTGTTCCTATGGTTAATTTTTGTCATTGTTGTAGCCATTAAGATTGCATATTTTGGGTATATTTCTTGTTGTTGGGTAAATTCTATTGTAGTAGCTATTGTAACAACATTGCTAAGTTTGAATACTGTGATCTAGGACTGATATACTCATCATCACTAGGTATTATTGTTACAACATTAAGTATCTTTGTGATTGAGGCTATATTCCAATGTTTACTAAATTGTGACAACAATATTTAGAGGGTTTTACTGTTGGATTTTGGATAACTGTAGGATTGTATTTATTGTTGGTATTACTATGCTACCGAACTGGTTCTATTCACATACTGGTTTTCTATAAATGCTACCTATATATAGTGAAAATATTGTGTAACATTGTGCAAATTTAACTTGTTTCCAAGTTGGCCTGGCTCCCTAGAAACCCTAGCTATATTACAATGGTATCAGAGCTAGTGATCTTTCCAGCCTAAGAGGTATTCAGTCAAAGAAAAATATGTAGCATTCAATTGAGGTCAAGGAAAACATACTAAGGTTAGAGATATGAAGACCAAGAAGAAGCTCATGGTTGGAATAGAGTGGCAAGTACAAGATTTAGTATCAAGAGTATTTGGCAATAGGTAAGGAGTTTTATGCAACTATGTATTTTCGAGACTATTGCACCATCAAGTATGGAAGCTGCCCCAAAGGCCTGGATGAGGATTCCTTCAGTGGCACAAGAAAGAAGAATATTGAAGGAAGATATGGCAGAAGAGAAGAGGGACCCATTGGTGGCACAAGCACATTCCCATGTGGAGGACCATGCATCCATCCATGATGAGGAGGATCAAGTAGTGGTCTATGATGAGACCGTTGACACTAGTATTTTGATGGATTCTATCACTAGTACTAATGATGAGGGGGAAACATCTTGTTGTTGATGTTTTGGTAGCCGCAGGAGGTATTAAACTCCACGTGTAACCTATGAATTAGAATAGAATATTATGGAAGCAAGTGAACCATTAAATAGATCTGTGGAAACCATAGAAGACAAGTCGACCTAGTAGAATAAATAATATTAGAATATTATCTTCCAGAAATACATGTCAGCTCCACAGGAAAAAGATAAACAAAAAGTATAATTACCCGAAAGTTAGGTCGGACCAGCTAGAAAAGTCACTGGACAGATTAATATAAATAGAGGACGTTTTAGCTCATTTGTACACCCAATCAGAGCACAAGTCTTGTGGAGAGTTGCAGTTGTAGCTGCAACTGCAGTTGCAAGGAGGAATAAGGTTGCATGGTCATCTCTTGGTCTTGGTCTCTCTCTTGGCGATTATCTTGGTGACATTCTTGGTGATTCTCTTGGTGACATTCTTGGTGATACTCTTGGTGATATTCTTGCTAAGTATGGCACAATTTTGAGAGAGTAGTGCAACTAAAGCTACTGTAGTTGTGTATGGTACTTGTTCTATGGATATGGAGACTCTCTCTCTTGTGTTCTACCCTTGGAGAAGGATTTCTTTACTTATTTTGAGTTGTTGATGCAGTTAGCAACTAGGGTTTATCTATTGGTTATGGAGTAGGCTTGCCAGAATTATTCTAAGTAAAGGTTAGTGTGCTCGGGGGTGGCATATGTGAATGAATATGGTTGGGTGACAATGATGTGACATTGTCTATGGTTAAATGAGCATATCAAAATTTTAACATGGAATCGGAGTAGGTTTCCTTCATAACAATCTAATCGCTGGAAGGAAGATCTTCAGTTTCCCCCATTGTCAATATCATTGAACACTTACTAAACCCACTAAGAATATCGCCTAAGTAGGGCACATATTTTCCCTAGATAAGATCTGCTAATTTCTGAAGTTGAGAAATTAGGATTTCTACATAAAACCCTAGGTTTGCAGTGCCAGTTCCTTCGTTCCAGTTCCTTTGTGCCAGTAGCTTCGTGTCAGTTGCAGTGCCAGTTGTAGCACCAGTTGCAGTACCAGTTGCAGTGAAATTTTATGTGAAGTGTTGGGAAAATTTTTTGGTTGTCCTAGTGCGCCTTACCCTAGCACATCTCTAGCTACCTTTAGATTATGAGTTGGATCACTTTTGAATTTTTAAGGTTCGTTATTTATTTTCGTTGTTGTCGGATGGTGCCACTACCTGTCGATGTTTTCATAGGTATGTACTTATATATGTTTAAACTGTATCACTATTTTGAGTGTGATTTCAAGAGATGGATCTCACATCCATCACATTTAAAGGAACAACGCACTTTAGGTTAGATTGTTTTTGTATGCCTCTAGTTGTTATGGAATTATTGTGATATTATGAACATCTAGTTGTATTTTGATCTATTGAAGTTATGATTATCATACTAATCTATGTTCAAAGTTAAAGTTAGAAACTAACTTTAGTCAAAGTATTAGATTGATTAAGGTTGAGAATTTAGAGTTTATTTTCACTATATTCTCTAACTCAAATTTATGTCTAGAAAGCATATTGTCTTAGGTACAGGGGACAGGTTGAAGAGAATACTAGTCATCTTGAGTGAAGGAGACTTGGAAGAAAACAAACAACACATGTTCTTGAAGATAAGACTCCAGGTTCTAGGTTTGATTAAATTAATAATTTTCCAATTTGCACATATCAAGTTTGATAATTTCCATATGACTAGTTGTGACAACAATCCTTGAAAGGTTCTATTACTGCTAAAAACAATGAATACTTGGAAGCATGTGAGTACTATTGATATAAATGCTTGCAAGATAAACTCAAATTTCCTCTAAGAGATACTTCTTGTTTTGCTTCCAGGATGGTCATGTTGGTAATAATATGATGATTACCACGAGATTGTCTTTTATTATTTTGACATAGATATGTTCTTATGAAAATGATATTATACTTTTTTCTCTTGTTGCTCTTTTCTTAGGAAGGTTATTTTATAAATTCCATGGAGGTTACCATGGAGGAATGATTGATCATAACACTAGAAGAATTTTGTCCCTATTTCTTATTATTGTATTTTTATTTTGGCTCTTTTTCCAGGTAGGTCACAAGCAATAGATCCGAGAAGGAGCTATTGTGATTATTCTTCTCGTTCTTGTTTTATTATTATATGAGTATTATTCTTGTTTTCCCCTTTGTTGTCCTTGTTCCGGGCAGGTCACGGGTGATAACTCTGAGGGAAGCTATAGTGATGGTTGCATGAGACAACATATTAGATGGTTTCTAGTTTGAGACATGGAGTAGATTACCCAGATAAGAAGTTGTATACACGACCATATACATCCATGAACCAAAGAAGAAGAAGATGAAGAATGGTACTTTTGCAAGATACAGAGTATCTCACATGGAGATTGATTGTAAGGAGCAAAAGGATCCAAAGATGACCGAACAAATCCCTCTAGTGCAGTTGATCACTCTTTAGATCATCAAGAAGAGTTATTAGATCCAGAAGGGCCTACCCAAAATCATTGTAGTAACCAGGAAGAGACCAGCATGGTCCCATGAAACTTTACATGATGAAAATCCATATAACATTGATGAGCCATATCATGAAGAGAAGATGGCTCCACTGGTGGTGTGGTAGGTGACCCCACTGAGTACCGGATCAGAAGGAACTAGAGTTCAAAGGGAGTCATCCCTCACGATCTAGTAGGGAGGAGAAACCTCCCGAGCACCATTCACAAGAGACTTCAGAGGAAATCATCACAAACAGAGGGATCATATGGCTCTGAATATTATATAGACTCAGAGGGAGTCAAGCTTCAGAGGGAGAATGGAGACTCAGAGACTTTCATATTTATATGGAAAAGAGAGACGTCTTCTAGGACTGACAGACAAGTTCCATGGGTTGAGAAGGCTAGATTGAAGCTTCAGATGCTTTGAGGAGATACAGGATCTTATGGGAAGATTCCCTTTCTTCAATAGACTTTGCTATAGTGATCGAGGAGGAAGCTATTTAGAAGGACTGGGATATATATCTTTTCCTTCGTTCTGAGACCAGAAGGGAAGTTAGTGGTGACTTCCAAATTGATCTACAAGATCAAGCATGTTGCAGATAAATAACCCAGAGATGTACAAATCCCAATTTTTTTCCAGAGGATTCTCCTAGAAAGAGGGAGAAGAATATGGCGAGTCACTTGCTCCAGTGTATTTCTACCGACGAACATGTAACAAATATGTTGACCAAGCCTCTGTCAGGGACAATCTTGGAGTGGTCCAAATGTTTTTCTCCAGTAGTGAGAATTGATGTATTCCCTAGTAGTGGTGATCCGTTGGATCTTTTAACTGATTATGGTTGAGTTTTAAACTTGCATGTATGAATTAACCATTGAGAATTTAATGAAAGAATGAGGAAAGAAGAGGATTATATCAGCCAAATACACATATGCAGATCTGAAAAGAATAATAAATAGAAAACCATAAGAACGCAGGTTGATAACGGAGTTCGGCACAACTTTTGCCTACGTCTCCGGGCCTTTTCTTTGTGGGGGCGTCTTCTTTATTTCTTCTCAAGTGCTCAAAATTACATCTCAGCAATGCCAAATGGCTACAAGACTGATCTAGTCTTGTTGTCCCAGATCTCAAGAACCCTGCAAAAGAAACTGCATGCAAAACTGATGCTCCAAGCTCCCAGAAACGATCCGACAGTGTCTCCACCTCAAAGGCTTCCCTGCATCAAACTGACTTTGGCTTGGCTTTCCTTCAGCATAAATCTGCTCTGAATGACTGTCCATTGGCCTCAAACAGGCCTGATTTATATAGCATTGGAGTTGGTTTCACATCCCCAACTTCCTCCAAGAATCTGGCCTCCAAAAATGCCCAATATCCCCCAAAAATGGAGAAAATCAATTAAAAATAGGCATATTAAATTAAAAAAAACCAAAGTCTGTTGCATAAAACCCACTTTAATAAAGTTTTGGGATTTTAGCCCCCAAATCCAGGGCGCGGCCCCCTTTACTCGGTTGTATGGATCAGCCATGTGGCCGAGCGCTCACGCGCTGGCCCCTGTTCAATGGCTCCGGCTCCTGGTTTTATGGGCGCATACATATATTCCCGGGCCGTTTTGTTGAAACCCCCGCGCTATATAGTAGTGTAGCCCCGGTCTCGTGGCGCCACATGTGGCCACGGGGCTAACTGTTAAAACAAACCCCGCTCTTTGTCAGCAAGGCCCTCGAGTCATATGTAATGGTCGTGTGTTGGCGCGGAGGGTTGGGGCTAAGCCCCGACCCTTTACCCCCGTGGCTCAAAACTTAACTAAATTCAAATAAATTATGCCACATTCACATAACAAGAAACACTCCGGGGGCGGGCGGTTAGCCTAGCCCCGCCGGTCCACTACCGCCCGGGAGGTCACGCGTTCAATTCCCGACCATACCAAAATTTTACAATGAAACCAATAACCAATAATGCAGCGCCACATGGCAGCCCGTGACTGGGCCACGTGGCGTTTTTAAAACCAACAACATCCTGACACGTGTCAACACGTGATTCGTCCACGTTTTTCGCCACGTCGTCTGACACGTCAACCTGCCGTACTGCCCAGTCATATGCCGCGTCAGCCTGCCGTATGCCTCATCATCCTGCCACATCACTGGATGACGTCATCCTGCCATGTGTCACCCTGTCAGTGGTGACACATGTCACCTCCGTACTGGTCCAATCGTATGCCAAAAATGCCAAATCCGCATGACACGTGTCGCGTCCTGGTGATACCATGTGTCCTCCATACGGTCTACCATGTGTCACCTTCTGAAGCCGCCACGTCAGCTGTACGGTCATGCCACGTGGACTGTACGGACTGTACAATCATCCCCTTTTTTGCCTGTTTGTTTTTTTGGACAGAACACGATATCTTCTTCATACGGACTCCGTTTGACGAAGTAAATATACCATCGGAATCAGGAAGACGAGACAGACGCAATGGCACAGGTTTCGTCGCATTCCGAGCACTTTCATTTTGGAGCATTTTTCAAGCCCTATCAGGCTTCTGGATCCGTTTTCGGATCACACCTCCCCACAAAAAGACCTTTTGGTCCCCAAAAGGTTACTGACCAGTCAACAAGCTTGGGATAGGCCACCCGGCTTTTCCTCTATCTCTGAACTCTGTCCTGTGCACCTGTCTCATCAATATCAGCTGTAATACAATTATGACAACTGAAAGCACATTGTTAGTCATTGCAATCCTGTTACATTTCACTGAAGCCACTATCATCCATGTACCGAACATTGCTAATGATAACATCAGAAAAATGACTGCAAATGAACTGATATACTTGAAGTATTTGCA
>JASDQU010315283.1:1446-13458 GCA_032191745.1 Picea mariana
GTCATCCATCCACCTCCCCTCTTTGGTCCGCATGGTCCTCCTTCCTTCTCATCATCCACTCGCCTCTTGCCATACGTCCCTTTCCCTCCACGTTAGCCTCCCCCTAAAATATGCCCATCACATCTACTCTCCTACCTCCTCCGCTTATCGCTTTTGGCCATGTGTCTCCCCTATAACCTCTCTCACCCCCTCATCGCTCCATACTCCACTCCCCGCTGTTTTGGCCCCATCATTCCTTTCCCGTGCCCCCACCTTCTGCGCTGGCCTCCACGCTTATTCTTTAGGCGAGTCAGTTATTCCAGGTGGCAACGCGGGAGGCCCTCTACGTCCCGAAGGTGCCGAGTTGGCCGGTCCATCCTCAATCCCGATGAAGTAGTTATTGAAGCGGTTGGTGGTGGTTAGACATCGCCTTCGCCATAATGGGAAAGTCCGACAATGAATTAAAGGCACGTTGATTCGCTATTGGAACTGTCAAAGATTTAGATTGCGTCTGACATAAGTTGCATGATCTTTTAGAGGTCAACTATCAGAAATCCATGCAGATGCAAAGCCTTCAATGCAGTGTCTTGATTTTGCTGCTGTTGTTGTTCTGAGTATATGAAGGCGTTTTCGCCATTTTTGTATCTATCGATGGTAGAACTAAGCTCCCGACTGTAAAGTTTCAGCAAATATTCTAGTTTCCTGATCATGTATCTGTGTTTGAGACTTATTGGTTTATAACAAACAGTTCTTCTTTTTCATCTGTGTTTCATCTCATGTCAGAGAGTTCATATCCAAAGGATTCGCGTGGATTATTGCAATCTTGTTATGATAAAGGATTTGTTGTGACATTATTGTATTCTCTGGTTTTCTGCGTTTGAATGTGAAAGGATCTTGCGTTCGAATGCTTTCTTCTTCAGTCTGTGATGAACCTGATGTTTATGATAGACCTTTGCACTCTTCTCATGCAAGTCTCCCCCCTACTCACCCTTTATTTGCAACTCACTGTTTGAATTTTATCAAGACCTCACTCGTCCATGCATGCCTGGCCTAGTTTCTGAGTTGAGATGATGTTGTTCTGAGTTTTCCTCCATTTGATCACCCCTTTAAAACAAATCGTGACATTAAACTGATGGGTGTCAGGCTCTGCTCCTGCAAGCAATCCAAGAGTGACTTCTGGCTCCAACATACGTGCAGTGGAAGAGTATTCAGAGGGGTTCAACTTGAGAACTTATTTAAGCAAAACTATAGAGAAGAGGGTTTCTACAATGGATAAGAGGAAGATCTAACCGACGAAGAACATTCATAACCCACCGGAATAGAAGAAGGGGAAGCTGAAGAAATTCACCAAAGCGAGCTAGAAACCTCAGGAACTGCGCAGATTACTGAAGTAAGTAACATTAACCCTCCTGTTGTTTCAATAGCACCAAGCAACCAGAATAGCCAGAACCACCAGAGTCTTCAAAATGCTGTTACTAGCAACTCAGCCTATACTCAGACGGGAAGCCTAGGGAAATCTATGGAAGATGAGATGAGGCTCCCTATCTTTAGGGGAGATGGATCTGAGGATCCCAATCAACACTAGTTCCTGTGTGAGGCCGTGTGGAATATTAAAAGTATTACCTACAAAGCCATCAAGAGAACCCAATTCAGCACTACGCTAAGGGACCATGCGCTGAGATGGTACATGAAACTTGTTCAAGGACTGGCGCAACCTAAGCCACTGAACGCGATCAAGAATGCACTGATTGCAGAGTTTAAGAAACCTAAGTCAGAGTCACAATGTATTACAGAGATAAAAGAGATCAAACAAAAGGTATCATAACCTATTTGGGAGTTCGACTAGAGATTCAAGACCCTAACATGCCGATTAACTTTTCAGATCCCCGATGAATAGAAAAAAGAATGGTTCATCGTGGCACTGTTACCACACATTAGATTCCATTTGATGCAAAATAAGATTGCATTGTAGGTAGAAGCTTTGGAGATCTCCATGAAGCTTGAATCAACACCTATGGGAGAATCTAGCTCAGGCGTGAGCTAGATCTTGAGCCAGCTCACTAGTTTGTCTCTGCAGGTCGAGGATATGAAGAAGGACAAGAGGAAAGATAAAAGAGAATATATCTAGTGTGTAAGATGAAGATATGAAGGTCATGATAAGGAACACTGTCCCTTATTTCATGAGTATCTGGCCTCAGGAGTGCCGAGCCCCTTGAAGCAAGTTAACCTGCCCTGGTGCAATGTATGCAGAAATAGGCTTCGCCCAGGTGAGTGCTATTACATGCAGAAGTATGTTTAGACACCCACAAACTTGTATTGCACATTCTGTAAATCAGTGGGGCATGATGATCGATATTGTAGAGCTTACGATCTCATGCATGAGAGGTTGAGGGACATATGCAAGATTCAAGGCAAAGTACAACAAGAAGGAAACACTCCGTAGTACAACTCTATAGGGAGAGGAAACTTCAATCCTTGCGGTGGATATAGAGGATGAGGACGAGGAGGAGGTATGGGCGAAGGCCGAGGACAAATAATATGTTATAACTGCGTACAGCCGAGACACTTGGCAAGGGATTGTTAGAATCCTTGCACAACCTACAGTTATTGTAACTCTTTTGAGCATATCATAGAAGAATGCCATGTGCTGCTAGCTAAGCTTCAGGAAAGACGAGGACCCCAATAGAACCCACAAGTGCAACTGATATATGTCGAATCGTGTGGAACAAACCCTAGATTCATTGTTATTACTCGAGGAGGCACTGCTACAGGAGAAGATAGAACAATCCAAAGAAAGATCACAGAAGAGTCAGGTATAAGAAAAGATGTGGAGAAGACTCAGGCTTTTGATGTAAGGAAAGAAAGACAAATATTCAAGGAAGAAAGACAGGAGTTCAAGGGGGACCAAGGATCCTCATATAAAACACGACCAAAAATAAAAGAGTATGGAATGCCTCAGGCATTTGATCAATCGACTTCACTGAAAGAAGGAAAAGAGGTAAGTAAACTCATCGATTTTTTGTACACTTGTCTTAAGTTAATTCAGGATGAGAATGTTGTGTAAGAGTTACAGAACCTAATCAGGCAGTATGAGCTAGGAAAGATAGCCCCTTACTAAACAGGGAAGTACACCAGATTGGCAAGAAGAGAAGAACAAACAAAGAATTACATTTGAATTCTCAAATAGGAGAGTATGATATAGACTATGTGGTCCTTGACTTAGGGTCGGAGGTCAATGTCATGACGAAGAAAACTTGGGCACTAATGGGAAAACCAAAGTTGATATATTCTCCTATCAGGCTTAGAATGGCCAATCAGTAAGATGTCATCCCATTTGGACGATTGGAGCATGTCCCTGTGGACATCGACGGAGTTAGGACCTTTGCAGATTTTGAGGTAATTGAAATTGTTGATGATAGTTTCCCTTACCCTGCATTTCTAGGAATTGATTGGGCCTTCGAAAATTCTAATTTTGTTGATTTAAATAAAAGATGCATGACCTTTGAAAGAGATGACCTTAGGGTCATTGCACCCTTAGATCCATATGAGGGTCCATGATATACAGAGGCCATCAGAGAAAAAGACCACACATATGAGCTGTAAAACATATATAAATTAACAACCAAACAACATGATTATATCAACCCTACTGCCGATGGAAATCTAAGTTGGCGAAGTGACAATGCGTGTTCATCAGATTCAGAAGAAGTGCCGGAGAACTGGAAGAACCAGATGTATGAAGTATCCACAAGGAGATGTGCTCGACTGACCAGAGAAGTTCACTGGATTGGTACAACAATAAGTAACTTGCCTACCTTTGATGGTTTGAACCCTCTAGAAGCCTTCCTTTCAGATTTTTAAACAAGTGTACTAACACAACATAGGTTGTTGGCTTTGGATGAGGCCCTAAAAGCTACACCGACAAGATGGTGGGGGATGCACAAAAGCAATATTACAGACTGGAAACAATGCCAAACCTTGATGATAGTGCGGTTCTCAACACAAGTAGGAAGCTGTGAAGTGAGGTACATAGGTCGAAGCTACCCAAAGGACCATGTGCGAAGCTGTGAATAATCTTGGAGTGACATTCCTCGAGAAAAATGGGTAGAAAGATTCATTAACACATTGGACACGACCCCTATTAACTGGTACCTTCAAGTGGAGTTGAGTCTCATCACTACAGATTGGGAAGGTATGCTTCAGAATTTTGTAACCACATTTTTGTTTGAAAGTGAATTTCCTTCAGTAGATCAAGCACTACATATTGTGAGGAAGAAAGTATTTAAGGAGGCATCTAGCCTCCCCTTGGAGCAAGAAGAGGATGAATGGACTACGCCATTCCAAAAACTACAAGGATGTTACAACATTAATGCTAACACAGATGATGATCCGAGGAAGGTAAACATTGTTGAGACAGAAGGCCACATGCATGTGGAAGGACCTGGAGTTGAGCTGCCATTCAGTGGACAACCGATCAAGATAAAGAAATTCAATATTGGGACAGAGGAGACACCGAAGCTTGCCAATGTCAGAGATTACTAGGATGCTGCTACCATTGACAAAATTACAGAATTACTACACGAGTATCAGGACTCGTTTCTGACCAAGTTCACTGATATGAAGGGTATCAAAGGATCTATGGGAGAAATGAGAATACCCTTGAAACCAGATGCGAAGCCACTCAAGCAAAGACCCTACAGATTGAACCCGAAATATAAGGAAAAAGTGAAGATTGAGCTCGACAGAATGTTAGAAGCAGGGATTATTGAACCTGTCGAAGAGTCAGAGTGGATCAGCCCTATGGTGGTTCAAGACAAGAAGACCAGCGAGATCAAGATCTGCGTAGATCTTAGGAAGGTTAATGATGCTTGTTTGCATGATCCTTTTCCTACACCATTCACAGACGAAGTGTTGGATAATGTGGGAAGCCAGAAGGTATATTCTTTTACATATGGGTTTTCAGGATACCATCAGATCCGGATTGCCAAGGAGGACTGCCACAAGACCACATTTTCCATAGAATGGGGATCCTACCAATACACAGTGATGCCATTTGGACTGAAGAATGCCCCAACCATCTTCTCCAGGGTGGTGGTCGAAGCGTTTAAAGATTTTTTGCATATTTTTTTAGAAGCCTATTTTGATGACTGGACTATTTTTAGTTTTCTGAAAAATCATATTGAATGTCTAAGACTAATGTTGGACAAATGCAGGCAGTGTCAAATTGATTTAAATTTGAAGAAGTGCATCTTCTTCTCACCTTTTGGACTATTATTAGGACATATTGTATGCAAGCAAGGATTGCTGGTTGATCCATCAAAAATTGCAATTATAGTCAACTTACCACCTCCTACTTCAGTCAAACAACTGTGCATTGTGCTAGGACATACTGGCTATTACAATAAATTTATCAAAGGATATGCTCAGATTACTGCGCCAATGGAGGAGTTATTAAAGAAAGACTGTCAATTTTGTTGGACAAATGAATGCCAACAGAGCTTTGACACACTGAAACAAAAGATGGTGACTGCACCCATTCTGGTCTTTCCAAACTGGAGTAGATAATTTCATGTGCATATTGATGCATCTTCTATTGCATTAGGATCAGTATTGGCACAACCTGGAGAAGGGGAGATCGACTATCCACTAGCATTTACCAGCTGAAAGCTATCTACAACTGAAATCAATTACACTACTACAGAGAAATAAGGATTAGCCATGGTGTACGCACTGCAAAAATTCCACCATTACTTACTGTTGGCCCTTGGTTATGGAAGGAAGCGAAGAATGAGGAAGAAAAGGTAAAAAGAGAGCTTCACGGGAGACACAATGACTGTCACTGGGTCGAAGTGAGAAAAAGAACAGAAAAGATGGAGCGAAGTGCGGAAACACAAGCCGTTGGATGAGGAGATCAAGGATGAAAGATCGGCAAGGAAGATGGACCGAGGATGACTCAGGAAGTGGAAAAATCCAACATTAGATGCCTTGGATCACTGCGAGATGAAGAAGGAAAGACAGGTTGGCGAAGCCTGGGAAAAACGAGTCAAGTTGACCTAGGGTTGTAGACACCTAGGGTTTTCGTAATTAGGGTTTTGACACCTAGGTTTCAACCTGAGGTTGTTGGTGAGGAATTGTAATGTATAAATAGAGGTCAAGAGGACCTAGGTCGGGTCGGTACTGTGGTTGAGCCTTGTTATTGATTATTGTTCATTGGGAGAATATTGTATTATGGGTGAGATAAGTGTTGAGAGAGAGAGCCTTCTGGTATTGTAAGATATTCAGCTGGGTGCGAAGATCAAGTCCTGCAGCTGGGTGCGCAGGAAGGGAGAGAGAAAGAGAGATGGAGAGAGAGGATTTGCTAGCCAAGAGCACAGATCAGAACTGTAAAATTTATCTTAATATATCATAAGCACAATTCTGTGGACATAGCCCTAGAGAGAGGGTGAACCACGTACATCTGTTGTTGTGTGTGTGATTGATTCTTTGAGCTCTGTTGTTGTTATATTGTTATCTGCATTATTGTATTATATCAGATCTATAACTGTGAAGGGTAGATCTAGCTAGTTGAATGGTATATGCATGTTATGTTGCTGTTGTAATAAGAACCACTTGATATTCCCTTGGTTGTAGACATCTGAGTCCTGCAACCACCCCTGCCTCTACCTCAAGTGAGACTTCATATGCTTCGCAGGTGTTGCCAAAAGGGCTATTAGTTAGGGTTTTGTTGGTGCACTCTTGAGTGTTGAACCCTGGGTCTGCCCCTGTGCCAACAAATGGTTCCGTTGCCAGGACCAAAATATTTTTAAGGGAATGTCAAGGTGGTTCCCATTGAAGATAGAGATTCAGAAGTGGATAGAGGATCAAGAGAAGGACTTCACTGAAGCCCAGATCAAGAACCCTAAAATAAGCATTGAAGATTGGCTACAAAGATACATCTTCACCGACATTCACGCTATCTTCTTTGGAGGAATCCATCAGGAGCTACACAAGTGGTTGGCTAGGTTAGCTGACACACGATTTGAAATCAGATCCAGATCTCCTGTGGTTTGGACACCAGCATTGATCCAGAAGGTCAAGAGAGTCGACAACACTGTATCCAGAGCAGTAGATCACTGGTTTGATAGTACCATCTGAGGGTATATCACCGAGTTTGCTGTTGACATAGCATAATTGTATAGCCAAGCCGAGAGATACTTTTTCAAAGGACCCAGAGGAAATTCTTTGCACTTCCTGAAGCTAAGAATCAAGATGCTCTTGCATGAAAACCACATCTTGAAGATACATTAGATTGATCGTACCTGAAAAGGCTAATGTTCAAGATCTCAGACAGTGACAACGACATAGAAGCAGGACATATGAGCAGTGGGAAAGTATTCTGAGGAATTCACCTTGAGAAATTGTTTAAGCAAAACTACGGAGAAGAGGGTTTCTATAGTGGAGAATAGGTAGATCTAGCCGACGAAGAGCATCCAGATCCCACCAGAACAAAAGAAGTGGAAGCTGAAGAATTGCG
This sequence comes from Picea mariana, assembly GCA_032191745.1. Taxonomy (NCBI): domain Eukaryota; kingdom Viridiplantae; phylum Streptophyta; class Pinopsida; order Pinales; family Pinaceae; genus Picea; species Picea mariana. The sequence goes on from JASDQU010315283.1 coordinate 8,939, forward strand.
CCAAAGCGAGCCAGACCTCAGGAACTGTGAAAACTACTAAAGTAAGTAGTGTTAATCCTCCTGTTGTCCCAAAAATACTTAGCAGTCATAATAGTCAGAACCACCAGAGTCTTCAGAGTACTGTTACCAGTAGCTCAACATATACTCAGACAAGAACCCTAGTCAGTTTTATGGCAGATGAAATGAGACTCCCTATCTTTAGAGGAGATGGATCTGAAGATCTAGATTAACATTGGTTTCTGTGTGAGGCCGTATGGAATATTAAAAGTATCACTGATGAAGCCATCAAGAGAACCCATTTCAACACTATGCTAAAGGACCGCGCACTGAGTTGGTACATGAAACTTGTCCAAGGACTGGCACATCCTAAGCCCCTGAATGAGATCAAGAATGAACTGATTACAGAGTTTAAGAAACCTAAGTTAGAGTCACAATGTATTACAGAACTAAAAGAGATTAAACAAAAGGTAGCAGAACCTATTTGGGAGTTTGACCAGAGATTCAAGACCTCGACAGGCCAATTAACTTTCCAGATCCCCGACGAACAGAACAAAGAATGGTTCATCGTTGCACTATTACCACACATAAGAGTCCCTCTGATGCAACAAAAGATTGCATCTTAGGCAGAAGCTTTGGGGATCGCCATGAAGCTTGAATCAACACTGATGGGAGAATCTAGGTCAGACATTAGCTAGATCATGAGCCAGCTAACTAGTTTGTCTTTACAGGTCGAGGATATGAAGAACGATAAGGGAAAAGAAAAAAGGGAAGATATATGGTGTGTAAGATGTAGATATGAAGGCCATGATAAGGAACACTATCCCTTATGTCATGAGTACTTGGCATCAGGGCCACCGAGCCCCTTAAAAAAAGTTAACCTACCTTGGTGTGATGTATGCAGAAATAGGCATCACCTCGGTGAGTGCTACTACATGAAGAAGTATGTCTAGACACCCAAAAAATTGTATTTCACATTCTGTAAATCAGTGGGGCATGATGATCGGGATTTTAGAGCTTATGATCTCTTGCATGAAAGGTTGAGAGACATATACAAGATTCAAGGTGAAGTACAACAAGAAAGAAACACTCCGCAGTACAACTCTCCGGGGAGAGGAAATTTCACTCCTTGTGGTGGCTACAGAGGATGAGGACGAGGAGGAGGTATGGGCCAAGGCCGAGGAAAAATAATTTGTTACAACTACGCGCAACTAGGACATTTAGCAAGGGATTTTCACAATCCCTGCACAACCTGTAGTGATTATAACTCCTTCGAGCATGTCATAGAGGAATGACCTGTGCTGCTGGCTAAACTTCAGGAAAGACGAGGACCTCAGTAGAACCCACAAGTACAACTGATATATGATGAACCTCATGGAACAGACCCTAGAGTTGTTGTTATCACTAGAGGAGGCGTTGGTACAGGAGAAGACAGAGCAACCCAAGGAAAGATTGAAAATGATCACAGAGTCAGGAAAGCTACAGAAAAGACCCCAACGTTCGATGCTAAGAAAGAAAGACAGATATTCGAGGAGGCAATAAAAGAGTTCAAAGGAGATCAAGGATCTTCATCAAAGAGACAACTAGAAATCAAAGAATATGGCATGCCTCAGGCGTTTGATCTATTTGCATTTCCAACATAAGGGAAAGAGGTAAGCAAACTCATGGAATTCTTGTATACTTGTGTTAAGTTGATTCAAGATAAAGGCGTTGTACAAGAATTACAAGATTTAATCAAGTAGTATGAACTAGGAAAAATAAACCCCTTACTGAATAGAGCAGTGCACCAAATTGGAAAAAGGAGAAGGACAAATAAAGAATTACACTTGAATGCTCAGATAGGAGAGTATGAGATAGACTATGTGGTCCTCAACTTAGGGTCAGAGGTCAATGTCATGATGAAGCAGACTTGGGAACTGATGGGAAAACCCAAGCTGATATATTCCCCTATCAGGCTTCACATGGTTAATCAACAAGCTGTCAGCTCATTTAGATGATTAGAGCATGTCCTAGTGGACATCAATGGAGTAAGAACCTTTGCAGATTTTGAGGTAATTGAAACTGTTGATGATATCTTCCCTTACCCTGCATTTTTAGGAATTGATTGGGCCTTTGACAATTCCACTGTTGTTGATCTAAAGAAAAGACGCATGACATTTGAGAAAGCTGGCCTTAGGGTCGTTACACCTTTAGATCCAGATGAGGGTCCATGATACATAGAACCTATCAAAGAAGAGGACCACGCATTTGAACTGGAAAACATCTACAAATTAACAGCCAGAAAATATGATTATATCAATCCTACAACTGACAGAAATCTGAGCTGGTGAAGTGACAACACATATTCATCCGACTCAGAAGAAGCACCGGAGAACTGGCAGAACCAGATGTACAAAGTATCTACAAGAATATGTGCTAGGCTAACCAGAGAAGTTCACTGGATTGGCACAATAGTGAGTAATCTACCCACATTTGATGGGCTGAACCCCTTAGAGAACTTCTTATCAGAATTTGAGACAAGTGTACGAACACATTAGAGGCTGTTGGCAATGGATGAGGCCATGAAAGCCACACCATCAATATGGTGGGGGACACATAGAAGAAATATTACAGACTAGACACAATGCTGAACTTTGATGACTTTTACACATTATTTTCTTCATCCCTATGACCGTTAATGATGTAAACCTATCTGTAGTCTTCAGAGGGGTTAGTGGCCTGAGTTCCTGAAGCAAGAAGGGAGAAGAACTTTTCTTGAGAAAATAAGTTTCATTTTCCTTTATGAAAACCCTATTAAAGATGATTTTCACATGCTGCACTATGGCTAGGGTGCAAGAATGCCCGATTCTCACAGGCATTCTCACAGGATGCACCATATCTAGGTTGTGAGAGGTTCGCAGGTTGCTCTATAATCAGGGTGCGAGAATGCTCATACATGGGAAAAACGAGCATCTTCTCGATGCTTCTAGAAGGAGAAGCTTCCATGGTGAGGTGGCATCCAAATGGTTTGGATCTTACTCGCTTTCATGATTTAGTGGGATCATCCTAACCTCCTCACCTTATCCTCTTCAACTTATAAAAGGAGAGGAGTTCTCATGGAGAAAGTTAGATTTTTGGATTGGCCTGGACGAGGTTAGCTTTTGGGATTAGCTTGGATTGGACTGAGCTTTGGAGATTGTTAGCTTGGCTAGATGAGCCATTTTGTCAAGATAGATTGTGAATATTATCAGATTTGTGCTCTCAAAATTATTGGAGTGGAAGTGTGTGGGGGACGAAGGATAGTTGGAAGGGACCTTACGACATCAAGGCCATGGTTGTAATCTCTCTTTCACATTTAATATGATACAATAATATGATTCTTTCCTATAAATCTTGTTGTGTTTTATTGTATGATTCCTTGATCACATACATAGGTTTATATTGAGTTTATGTTATACTATCACTTTGGTTGGTTGCATTCTTTTGCAAGATCATCATTGTATGAGTGTTGGAATGGAGCTAGGATGGCAATGGAAAGAGGAAGAAACGTTTAAACGGTATGTCTCTTATCCCTCTTTAGTTAGTAAATTCAATATTTAAAACCTAATGAAAGCGTCATGTTCTGGAGTGTTTTGTTCTAGATCTAGGTGGATCTAGAGAGATTAGTTAGTGTCCGCACCTACCAATTTACCCTATAACAAAATTGGTGACTCCACTGGGGAACAAATTGTTTCCTAGTTAGTCTAGTTTTCCCTTGCTTTGATTGCTTGCTTTCTGGTTTCTGAGTCTGTGGGAGATCCATCTAGACTCTTTGGATCTAAAAGTTCACTTAGACTCTTTTGTCCTTTTCCAAATTATCTTTGATTTCAAGCAGTCTCGCACTGTACTGGTCTACAGCCTGCGAAAACCCCTCAGTTTCGCACCCTACTTTGTAATCCAGTGTGACATGTTCGCACCCTACCTATGTCTAGCCTATGAACTCCACTGATTTTTTCACTGCACCCTATAGCTAGGCTGCGAACCCATTTGAAATTTTTGTTTGGAATTAGGCTTTCCTACCTTTTAATGCCCAGTTTTGCTTTGATCAACAAGATTGAACTTTTGGAGCCTATATTGATCTGTTTACAATCTGCTTGACATTCTTTGAATTGCTTTTAGCCATCTTTGCTTTGTTTGGTTTTGAAGGATTAGTCTCTTGCTTTGAGTGTCTTTCAATTACAAAGCATCTGTTTTGTTTAGAATTGTTTAGGGAAAGATCAGATTTCTTCTGAATAGTTCGCTTTAAAATAAAACTTTTAGTTTGGGTTTCTTTGTTTTAAGAAAGTTCATTATTGCTTTTAGTGAAATTTTTGAAACAAAAAGATTTAATTTCTTTCTTTATATTAGATTGGGGGCATCCTTGCATTTGAAGTAGTGAAATTGCATGATTCTTGGCATTTTTTGTTCTTAGGGGGGCCATGAATCGTGCATTGGTGTACAATCTCTTTTTCTCATTTCTTGAGAATCTTTATATTGATGAGTTTAATAAATTTTGGGACGTTGTG
>JASDQU010315288.1:0-11120 GCA_032191745.1 Picea mariana
ATTGGGAATGAATCTTCATAGAAAGTTTATTCTCCCGATAAAAGACTGTAATTCTTTAAGGTTTCTTGGGTGTTCTAATTTTTGTATGGCCTCAATTCTGTTGGGATCTATTTTGATTCCGTCCTTGGAGATAATGTGTCCTAGCAGTTTGCCTTCCTCTAGCCTGAAAAGGCTTTACTTAGGATTTAAAGAAATCCCAAACCTTCTACATTTCTCGAAGACTCGTCTGAGGTGTCACAGGTGTTCATCATCAGATCGGGAAAACATAGTTACATCATCCAAATAGATGACAATAAACTTACCTGACTCTTCCACAAAGGCGATATCCATCGCTCTTTGGAAAGTCTCCCCAGCGTTCATCAAACCAAAAGGCATTTTCACATACATGAAAGTGCCCCATGGTGTGGTGAAATCAGTTTTTTCTTGGTCATCCGGGTGAACTAGGACCTTATTATAACCCGAGAACCCGTCCAGCAAAGATATTCGACTGGATCCGACTACCCTTTGAAGGATGTGGTCCATTTTTGGAAAGGGGTAACTATCCTTCAGGGAGACCTTATTCAGATTTCAGAAATCTATGCAAAGTCTGATTTCCCTAGATTTCTTACGCGTAGGGACCAAATTAGAGACCCATTTGGAAAAACGCAACGGGACTATGATTTTGGCATCGTACATTTTTTTGATTTCCTTTTCTATCAGAGGGAGGAACTTGGGATTTATCCTCCTAAGCTTCTGTCTGAACAGTTTTTGGTCTTCCTTTATTGGAATCCTGTGTTGTATGATGCTGGTATCATAAGATTTCAAATCCTCATACCCCCATGCAAATACAACTGAATATTCTTTGAACAACTCAATGTATTTGATTTTTTGCTCAAGGGGTAATGATTTAGACAATTTGACTATCCTGGGCTTCTCTTCGGTCCCTATGTTACAGTCTTCTACCTCTTGTCCATTGGCTTCGATTTTCAGTTTTTTGGCTACGTCGTTAAAATCAAACAAGTCCTCCAAAGAAACTAGACCCCTAGACAAAACATTACTTTTTAAATGAAAAATATTGGCCTCCATCTCATCATCGCCTAATTCTCTTGAATCTACGCTATTTACACTATCAATTTCAAAATCAGATCTATTTACATTTTCATCCTCATTCTCTAAATCTATATTTGTACATTCAAAATCATTTTTACACTGTATAAAGTCTTCGATTTGATCACCATTACCAAACATTTTCCAGTACCTGATATTATCGGGAACGGTTGGTCTGCATTTTACCTCCACCGTGTACGGGCGAGTCGAGCGGAAGGGAATCTTACACGTGGCTGCTGACGTAGCCAATCCGTCCGCAAGGATGTTTTGTCCCCTCGGCATTACCTGCAAGTCAACTTCAGTGAAACATCTAAGGGCATCAAGAACAACATTCCTATAAGCTCTAAGACATGGGTGTTTCGCAACGTACTCACCTTTGATTTGCTTGATTATCAACTCAGAGTCACCTCTTACCATAATCTATTTAGCAACAACTCTTTTCAAAATCTTTAGACTGAGCATCAAGGCTTCATACTCAGCAATATTGTTAGTGCATTGAAAATTTAATTTGTAAGAATGGTTTTCTGAATACCTGTTTCTATGATTATGCAGCCAGACTCCTGCTCCAGCTCCTTCCTTGCTTACTGCTCCATCAAAATCCATGCTCCAGAAATCTGTCGATAATTCTTTAGTTATCACATTTTTCATTCTTGCTACCTCAATGATTTCTTGGCCTTCGTCCGGACCAGATGTATCTTCTCCCAGATGAGTGTTTTTCTTTTCTGTGTCACCATCATTGTACAAGATAAAATAATCCAAGTCAAAATGTGCGGAGTAAAGAGGATAGTTGTGTGGTTTTTCCTGGCTACTGACCATATACTTCATCATTGTTTCTCTGTATAGCCTTCTTTGTTTCCCGAAAACTAGGATAGTGGCATAAGACATATCTAGCTGCAGGGTACCTCTCAACTTAGCCCCCCAAGACTGAGATAGCAACATTCCATACTTCAGAGGGATGTCTGCAACTACCACATCCATTACCATGCTCTTTGCAGGAATTTGAACCAAGGTGATACATAGGTCCTTGATTAGACCAATACATCTAACTTTACTGGAGTCGAATGAATGTAGATCTTTATAAGGTCTGGTGACCTCCAACCCTAGTTTCTCCATCACTGCTTTAGGCATCAGATTGTGGGAAGCACCCAAATCCAGCATAGCATTGTGCAAGATCAGGTCATGTATGTTTAGACTGATGTAAAAAGGAGCGACATCACCATTATCGTCTCAGCCATCTACTTCAGGTTCAAACAAAAGTTCAAGTTGATCATCTGTAAGGTTTACAGTGTCTGAATGATTTGTTGATCCAATGGTTAAGGCCTTCGTGCCTATGTCAAGTTCAATGGTCAGTGCTTTAATCACCTGTGAGAAATAAACGTCTTTGTTCATCAAATCAGAAAGTGGGATGGGAATTTTTACTTTGGCCAATTCCCCCTCAAGGCTGAAAGGTGTAGGAGCTCTGCCTTGGCTCATCAATTCTGGTTTGTCCACCATACTCTTCTGGCCAGAAGTACTTGGTGGATTAATAGGTGAAACCTCGGGCTGTGACGATCTTTTCAGAATAGTAAGGTTTTTCTTCGCAGGAACTTCGACAGTACCCTTCTCAGGAATCTTCTCGACAGATGGCTCAGAGGCCTTTTTGGTTTCTACTACCTTCTTCGTTTCAATCGTCTTTTTTGGGGAACTCCCTTCTGTCTTTTTACTCCGCATATTATACTGTTGGTGTACCTCCAAAATGGAATTTTCGAATGCTTGTTGTTCTACATATTTAGCTTCTTCACTTACTTTTGTTTGATTGAGAAGAAAAAGTTCTTGCTCTTCTTGGGTAAGGAAAATAGATTCGTTATCATGAATGCCCATGAGATTTATGTGAGTATCCTCTAATTCCTCGATCACTTCATCCCCTTCATCAACATAATTTTCTTGTAAGGGAGGTCTGATCTGCTAATCTGAACCTCTCTGCTCTCTTTGATCCCTAGGATCTCTCTGTTTGACTTGAGGAGGGTTTCTCCTAAAGTTAGGATTTCGAACCTGAGGAGCTGGTGGGTTGTCTCTTGCAGGATTTATTTCAAACACAGTAAGTCTTTCCATCATTCTTTCCATTGCTCTAGCCAAAGAATCCAATTTGGAATCTGAGGTTGACGTGGAAGGTTCTTCTTTAATTGTGACTCTCCTCTCTAACCTCTGACGTGCCCTTTTTGCCAACAAATTGGCTTGCACACTTATTGCACTTTTCTGCATGTATTCTAGGGTGGTAGAATTTCTTTCCCTTAGTTGGTATGACATGTCAGCGTCAAAACCATCAGGGAATTTTATCAATGCCAAACCCTGTGGAGGTTTGATTTCAGCTGGGATCGCATTGTACAAGTTATTGAAACGAGTGCAGTAATCTTGCACTGTCTCACCTTGATTTCTTCTGATATTTTCATATTCTGAAAAAATTTGGAGAGGGTTTTTCTTTACCTCCCATCTATCTAGAAAACTCCTTTGGAATGTGGTAAGGTCAAGGATTGAGGCGGCACGCAACCCTTTGTACCATTTTTTAACGTCACCTGTCAAACTTTGGGCAAACAATCTCATTTGAACGTCAGCTTCATATACTTCATGCATATCATAATAATCATTCATTTTATCTATGTGTTATTGTGCTCTCAAAGGTCTTGTTGCATCGAACTGTGGAAGTCTCGTTTGATAGTCTTGGGGCATGGCATGAAGAGGCACAACCAACACCAAGGGAGCATATCGAGCTGCCATGATGTGTGGAGGAGGTGGGATAACAGACTGGATGATCGATGAGGTAGTGACTGAAGACGAGGATGAGGAGGGAATGGATAGCACTGAGGGAGTGATTTGGTTTAGCAGTGGGAGACAAAACTTCAGGTGTTCGGGGTTGCAAAACGGTTGGGTCAAAAATGATTCCAGTCACAAAACTATCGGACCGTGTTCTAACCAGGCTTTGTTGGGAAAAGGTGTCAAAGTCGGGGTTTTGAAAGGTAACGGGTTCCCCTGAAAAGGAAAGGGACTTATGCAAGGGAGTATGACTCACTGAGCCTTCAGCTATGGTCTTTTTCCTGAGTAACTATTCTGGGTTATCTGTCACTATCGCAGGTTCTGGGTCTGGATGAGATCGAGTATAAACTTTCTTGGGAGCTAGATTTCTTTTTGATTTTTTTTTTATATATATACTTTTTAGTTTTATGATTCCGAAAATAATATGTACAAATTTTAATCAACCTTTAAACATTACTTTCTTCTCAAATTTGCAATCTTTCAGAAACAGACTTTCTTTTTAGGGAAAAGAAAACGTGAAATTTATAAATTTTTAGTTCTTTCCCCAGTATGGTCGCCACTATCTTAGCACTTGGTAAATTTCCTAGAGGTTGACAACAGAAGAAATCTACTAAGGTAACTTTATCCAACCACTTTTGAAGCTAGGATCTATCCCTTCCAACTTCAGAGAGGGATCTCTCTATATAATTTAGCTATGTTTCCAAATTTAAATATTAGGCTAGGTAAAGAAATAGGTCGGTTTTGTTGTCAAAGTGTTTTTCAAATTGGTTGAGACAGTCTACACATCCATTGGGCTATGGGGTCTGTGTTTTAATAAAATATGAAATCCGAACCATAAACACAAAGGAAAACTTTCACAGGGCGAGATAATATAATCAATGGATTCTTTAATAGCATAAATGATGACTAGCAGAAAAGATGACAAAGATAATTTCAACAAAGAAGCAGTTAAGAATTTCTTTATTGAAAACATCAGAAGATAAAACACTTAAATATTTCGAGTCAGAAACAGGATATACGAGATAAATCCTGCAACATTCGTTACTCTTAGAGATTAGATTTTAGAAAACAATATGATAACAAAGCGAGAATAGCATTCAACTTAGAGAGAAAAACATCACCAGTGAATACACGCAAGAATCCTGTAAAAGTGCCTCCTTTTATTAATGGAAGATCTCTTCAAAAATATTACAGTCTGATAGCGTCAGGGAGTGAAGATCAACAACCCTCAATACTTCGAAAGATGAAGTATTTATAACTCAAATTACAAACGTTCCTGTCATTAATGACCAGGACATGCTAAATCTATTTTTAGCCTAACTAACTTAACAAATTTCCTAAATATAGGAACTGCTTGATGATGTGGTGTAACTGCATGCTGCTTTTTGGGTGGGTCATTGATGAAGCCTCTGCACGACCTCATGTGACTGGACAAATGACTGGACTGGGACAACTCATCTGCTACTTGATCAGATCACAGATTTCCTCCCATTGGACATGACTGGGCACGTTGACTTTGAGTAGCCTTCAATACACTTCGTCCATTTCTATGTATTTGGCGAAGGTAGGCTTGGTGAGGAAGATGTATCGAATCTCATGTTGGATACTGATGTCCCACTGAAGAGCATCTAGAAATGCCTTGCCAGTGATGCTCCCTTGAATGCCTGCAAACTTTGAACTGTCCTTAGCCACATTGGCCAATCTCTTCTTGTAGTCTGGGAGTGTCATCAATTTATCGTTGATTACCTTCAGACCGGGTAGACCTTTCTTCTGTAGAGCCTCAATCTTACTGAAGAATCTTTGTACCCCTAGGTCCATGGCCTAAACCTTTTCTTCCAGCTGAAGCATCAATCCTCTCTTGGTCAAAACTCTTTAGACCTCAAGGATGTTCTCTGTTCTGTCTTCAATTTTCAGCTCTTCCAGCTCTTCCTTGGTCTTAGAATTGAGGAACTTGATGATATCATTCACCTATGTTGGCATCTCTCCCAATTCTAATCTGATCTTCTCAATGGCCTGTTTTCTCCTCTACACCAATTCATTCTTCTCAAACATGATCTGGATCATGGGCCATATCTCGTTCATGGACTTAGTGATGTCTGTCCATACACTCTCTTTAACCTCAGGCAAAGTCTTTCCTGCCACTATTTGCTTCCGGAGATGATGTAGCTCCTGCTTGAGCTGCTCTGTCACCTTCTTTTCCATGGAGAGGCTAGTCTGGAAGGAAGATTTGAGTTCCTGAAGGTTCTCAATCTCCTTTTTTAGCCTGTTGATCACTGTTTCCTGCAGGTTCATCTTTTCCATGGACTTAGCCAAGTCGGTTGTCTTATAATGGAATGTCAATGGAGTCATGGATGGGACTGTTGTCACTGATGTTGTGCTCACTCCTGAAATTGGAATAGCACTCAATGGAATGACTTCCATTGGCTTCAGTTTCTCTTTCTCTTTTAATAGTTTCTCCATCTCAGCTTCCATTTCTTTAAGCTGTGCATTCTGCTCCATGAGCAGCTTGAGCATTTCATATTTCTCTCCTTATTTCTCTGCTATCTCCTTCACCTGTGAGTCCTCTGTGGGCAGGAGCTTCAGTTGTTTCCTCAAGGAGGCAATTTCAACATTCTTCTTCTTTATCATTTCCTCAGCTGCTTTCACGTTTGAGGGATCATAACTAATCTTGAGGACCAACTCCTCCAAGGTCTTGATCCTATTGTCCTTTGCAAAGGATGATATCTTCTCCAAATTGAGTTGTGTTTGAACATTGTCTAGGGACACCTGCAGTTTGGACGCAGTGGTGGAAGCATGTGCCAATGTGTAAAAGACCATTTCCCTTGTCTGCTTGTGCAGATCCATCTGATCGGCCGAATGCACGTCCTTCGTCTGGAATTCGAAGGTGGCCCTTTTATAGTCAGTGATCACCTTGGGATCTGGTACCTGTGCTTGGAGGAATTCCATATGCATTTTTCCCTTCTCAGTGTTGAATGCAGATAGCAACCTATGTTGCGCAGTCGACGTCTGCTTCTAGAACTGGGCCCAAGTACTGCTGGTCAGGGTCTAGTTCCTTTTCTTGATCAGCTCATATTTCTCGAAGATAATCAGCTTTGGTCCCACCTTGCCTGGCTGGGTGGTCAATGGAGAATCTGTAGACTTCTTCGGCATTGCTAGGGTTATGACCTTATGGAGGCTCGAACCGAAGGATGGAATACCAACTTTGGTCACTGTAGTAGACGGGGCTTCTTTTTCCCCGATCGGGCCAAGAACCGCAACAGTCTTAGGCCTCTTGGTATGCAGCTGGAATTCTTCGGAAGATACTTCAATGACAGGCAGAGATAAGTCTTGCCTAGAACTCTTCTCTTTTGGGACCTGTGGCATGGTCGTTTGTGACACAGTGGTCAGGGGATCCTGCTATTCTACTTCAATCAATGTGTTAGGCTCCCGGGCTGTCTGATTTGCAAACTTCTCTACTTCAGGCCTGGAATCATGAACATATGGGATGTTTTTGTTCTTCACCCTCATCTCTGAGATGATCCCACATGGATCATAATGCCATGGGAAGCTCATGGAGAACTTCATTTCCCTTAGCATCATGTCTGCTTCTTCCCCAGCGCCACGATTGTTGCAGATGAAGGAGCCAATCTGCCCCTTGATTCTAAGCTGTTGTTTTTTCTTCAATGACACAAAATGGATATCATTGGAATTTATTATCTGCCTTATATATTCCAAAGAAAAAATTCTGACAGACAGATACTTGGGCAGCTTATACGGTGCCAAATCACACCTGTATACTTTGATCTCGGTGTAATCTTGATACAAGTACCAATCCCCAGTCTTTTTGTTGTCCGAGAGATGTAGGATCCTCCAAACTTCATCGTTTATCCGAGGCTCAGGCCTTCTGCCTAGCATACTTACCACAGGGTGGTAGAATTGGTCGATGAACTCCTTGAAATTGAAATCAGTGGAGTTGTGCTTGAGCAAGGAGGTCCATGCTGTGACTACCTGAGGTCTACCATCTCCATCCATCTTTTGCATGGAAAATCCAAATTTATCCGCCTGGAAGAAGACGAACAAGTATGCTAGTATCGATGATTATTTGAACATGCCTTCCGTGCCGAAATTCACGAACTGTTCGTGAATATTGTCTACCAAGAATGCGCTGAAGTCGAACTGGGTGGTGGGATTTTCATCGGTAGAGAAGATGGATAGAAAACCCAGAATGGGTTCATCTACCCACTGATCAGAATAGTATCCTAACAAAGCAAAAAGGGATGAGATGACCTGGTTTCCTTTAGTCGAGAACATGGAAGATGGATAAGGAGGATTTGTGGAGGGAAATTGAGCAGATGGGGGAAGGAAAAGCTCGAATATTTGAGCTCTTTGGGGGAAGGTCATTTTCTGGTATAATTCTGTGAGAATTTCCAGGTTGAAGGGAGATGCAGAGTTGGCTCAGGGGATTTGCATCATCTTCTCTATGGATTCAGGCGTGATGAGGAAAAGAATCTCTCTGGATGAGGAGATGATGACTCTTTGCTCAGGAATGTAGTGGGCTTGACACTTAAGAGCGAACTCGGGAAAATGGTGGATCTGAGGGAATAGGTAGAGGGGCAAAATTGGACTCCCAGAGTCCAATTTCATCGCTCTGGTCCAGGAAAACTTCCCTGAGCCATCACTGAAGGTCTACGAAATCAAAATCTCATTTTCTTATCTGCGATTAATCGGTCTTTGTCAACCAATGGGATCCTGTCAAGGTTGACAGGAGGCGGGAGAAATGAATTCTCCTCTCCTTCTGCTTGTTTGGACTTTGGCACCATTTCTGCAACAGTACCTACAAGACAAACAACGTTAGTGGGGGCGACTGACTGTGGATGAGGGAAACTGACTGTAATGGAGGAGTAAACCGTGTAAAAAATCTCTGGTGTGATAAGTGGTAAATAGTGAGAAAAGGGAGAATGAGGGGTAGTTTTGAGTAAACAGGTGTCCGTTGAGCGTGGGAGACAGGTCAGCTGGATAACGGATAGGTTATCTAGTAATAAATGGCCAACGAATCATTTGGGATGTGAGATGGCTGGTGACGGTGACTGAGGGAGTACAGACAGGTGATGTGGTGGCTATTGATTGGAGGTAAAGGTCATAGTGAGGGGGCTTTCCACGAACGAATGGGGGGGGAAGAACTGATAGCAGATATGGGATGTGACTATTTCGAGAGAGGTGGATGGTGACGTCCAGGGATGACGATGGTAGGTCAGATAGCAGGAGATGATGGGACTCGAGGCCATTAGATCATTTCCACGTATAAAGAGGGTCCGCCAAAGGAAAGATACCATTCTGGACCCCCCCCTCAGTTAAAAGCAGATCAGTCGGGGGGGGGTCCGAAAAACATTTTGAGCCATTGATCTNGGATAAGGAGGATTTGTGGAGGGAAATTGAGCAGATGGGGGAAGGAAAAGCTCGAATATTTGAGCTCTTTGGGGGAAGGTCATTTTCTGGTATAATTCTGTGAGAATTTCCAGGTTGAAGGGAGATGTAGAGTTGGCTCAGGGGATTTGCATCATCTGCTCTATGGATTCAGGCGTGATGAGGAAAATAATCTCTTTGGATGAGGAGATGATGACTCTTTGCTCAGGAATGTAGTGGGCTTGACACTTAAGAGCGAACTCGGGAAAATGGTGGATCTGAGGGAAGAGGTAGAGGGGCAAAATTGGACTCCCAGAGTCCAATTTCATCGCTCTGGTCCATGAAAACTTCCCTGAGCCATGACTGAAGGTCTACGAAATCAAAATCTCATTTTCTTATCTGCGATTAATCGGTCTTTGTCAACCAATGGGATCTTGTCAAGGTTGACAGAAGGCGGGAGAAATGAATTCTCCTCTCCTTCTGCTTGTTTGGACTTTGGCACCATTTCTGCAACAGTACCTACAAGACAAACAACGTTAGTGGGGGCGACTGACTGTGGATGAGGGAAACTGACTGTAATGGAGGATTAAACCGTGTAAAAAATCTCTGGTGTGATAAGTGGTAAATAGTGAGAAAAGGGAGAATGAGGGGTAGTTTTGAGTAAACAGGTGTCCGTTGGGCGTGGGAGACAGGTCAGCTGGATAACGGATAGGTTATCTAGTAATAAATGGCCAACGAATCATTTTGGATGTGAGATGGCTGGTGACGGTGACTGAGGGAGTACAGACAGGTGATGTGGTGGCTATTGATTGGAGGTAAAGGTCATAGTGAGGGGGCTTTCCACGAACGAATGGGGGGGGAAGAACTGATAGCAGTTATGGGATGTGACTATTTCGAGAGAGGTGGATGGTGACGTCCAGGGATGACGATGGTAGGTCAGATAGCACGAGATGATGGGACTCGAGGCCATTAGATCATTTCCACGTATAAAGAGGGTCCGCCAGAGGAAAGATACCATTCTGGACCCCCCCCTCAGTTAAAAGCAGATCAGTCGGGGGGGGGAGGTCCGAAAAACATTTTGAGCCATTGATCTGAGCACTTGTTTCTTGGCCGCAGATATTTGCACGCCTTTTATCACACATTCTGGACCTCCCCACTCCATTAAAGGCAGAAGAGACGGGGGGGGGGTCTGGAATCCAATGTTGACCGTAGATCTGTGTGCTCGATCCTGGGTCGTCCAAATGCGCGCAGGTCTTATCAGCGATTTCGGAACCCACCCCCCCCCCTTCGTTAAAGGTAGAATGGTCGGGGGGGTCCAGAAAGATCTGTCCACTGTAGATATGGGCACCACGATCAGGACCATTGATATGTGCAAGGAGCATAAGTGGGGAGCGGAAAACACATGCGCCAGGGAAAAACTTAGGATAAATGCATTTTATGGGTTTTTCCAAGGTTTTTCAAGTAGACACCACCATGGGGCTTGACCAAACGATCTTTTAAGCATCTGAAACATGGTGCAACATTTACATCAAGCTGGTTTTATTAAAATGAAGTGATAAGGAAACTAACCTATATTCTACCCTAGCTTCCTATGACAATTAACCTAGATTAGACTGTTGGGTTAAGAATTTACTCTACCCTGGGGCTATCTGACCAAGATAGATAGTCTGGCCAGATTTATTCACTAATCTAACCTAGACACTTTGGCTAAGATTAAACTATTTAGCCAAACTCATTCACTACCCTATCAACATCAATTTAAAAAGAACTTGGCCATGCTTGAAAGGTATGGACCAAGTCACTATTATTGCATGGGGCTTTTATTGAAATTCTTTTATGCCCTCTTTTTTTCTTTTCTTTTT
>JASDQU010315290.1:0-13391 GCA_032191745.1 Picea mariana
AATAGAAGCTTCCTCTTCTAGAAGGATATTCCTCTAGATGCTTCTTTTTAGTATAAATAGGAGTCGAGGGTATGAGAACCCTAGCTTGGATAATATTGTAACAGAGCACTGCTCAACTGGAGTTTGCCCCCTCGAAGAGGCCTGTGAACATTTCTTTCAGAATCAAAGTGTTATTTCTATTGTTGTTCTTATATCATTTCAATGCTATTGTGGTGATTGTTCTGGTTATATTGTTGTTATTCTGCCATTTCTAGCATTTTATTTCTGTTCTGCATACTTTTTATATATGGTATATTACATTACATGCAGAAGTTATTCTACTTGTATCCTGGGTCATATAGGGGTCGGACAGCACACAACCTTTATGGAATATTACCTCTCCGGGGGTATCTGACCGACTGGTTGTTAAGCCTATGAGGGCCCTTATAACTGATTATGTTACCTCCAAACTTTAGCAGAGAGTCTTAGGTCCCTTCTAGATGAGGCATACCTTCTTTAGCCAGGGAGGCCACTCAGCCACTTTAGCCCATTTGCATGCATATTGGTCATTTAACTTTTTGGTATGCTCTTTGATTACTAATTGTCCTTAGGATATCTTTTTATTTGTTGAGAGTCATAAGTCGTCGTGGAGTCAGACCAGCTTCCTCGCAGGTCCCGTTGGTTGTTACAGTTACCACCGGTTTTCGAGCTATTGCCTTCTAAAAGGCATAGAGTTATCGGGAGTGGTACACACACATCCACTTTTCAAACTTATGATCCCACAAGGATGACTACTAATTCTAGTCTTCAAAACACTGGGAGTTCATCAACTCCCAATCCCACTATAGTTAATTGCACTCCTTCGACACATGCGGACACTACAATTGCAGTGTCAGAAGCCTACACCAATNCTAATGTACGAAGTTTCCCCTCCCTTAACCCCGGGTCTAATCCTTCTACGGATGGATGGAACAACCAAGCTGGTGGACAAGTTCTTCCCTATATCCCTATCCCCTCGGTGCCGAATTCAACCAATACTTTTGGCATAACGAATCCACTTCAATCCTCTGGATTCCCAACCAGAGGAGGTTAGTCTAATGTTTTGGGCACCCCCCAACCTGGATCTAATCCAGTTGGGGGCAGTTTTAACAACCCTTAGTTTGGAGCTAATCCAACTGGGGGAAATTTTCATAACCCTTATTAGAACATTCCTTCTGGAATGATGCCCAATCCTTCTTTCACGAATCCTCCTAGAGGAGGGCCTTTTAATTCCAGACAAGGTTCTGGTCCTTACCAAAATCTTGGATGGAACGCAGCTCCTAATACTTAGTCTTTTGCGGGAGGCTGGGGTCAGGTGTCTCAACCCCGTATTCCCATTTTGGCCATGCTTAATCTGCCAAATTTGTCTAAACTAATGAACGACCCGGTGAGTCATGATCCCACATGGCCCCCTGTCCCCACCAAGCTATCGTCGTACATTCCAAAGTTTGAGGGTAAGAATGGTGAGGACCCTGGTGATCACGTCACTACTTTTCACCTCTGGTGCTCATCGAATTCTTTGAATCATGACTCTATTAGATTACAATTGTTTCAACGCACTCTTATCGAGATTGCATCACAATGGTATATTGAGCTACCTAGGGGGACATATGGATCTTTCAACTGTTAGTGCTATCCTTTCTTAACCATTTTCAACTACCCGTTCGTTACGATGCTGGCCTTGAACTTTTGTCAACTTTACGCCAAGGTACCAGCACTCATATTTCGGACCATATCCAGGAATGGTGTAGGCGAAGATTGTTAGTTAAGACTCCCATTCCCCCGACCTTTCTTTTAGAATGGTTTTTAAAGTCTTTTCACACTCCTATTTCAAAGGACGTTGCTACTTCTGGAGTCTTCAACGAGGAAGAGGCCATTTTTAGAGCCCAACAATTCGATTTGATCTATGCTCAGTTTGGGATGTTATACCACCTTCTTCCCGACGCACCGCAGTCGACTCATGATCCTAGACAAAGTCTTGGGCCCCATGCCAATTTCATTGTGGGGTCCACTAATGTAAAGTCCGCAGAATCGGCAACGAAGTCTGCCGGAGGACCAGCTTCATCTGGATCCTCCAAACCCACCCAATCAGCGGATGTACATTCTGTGCAGTCATCGAAAAACACAAATGGTGACCAGCAACCAGATGGGAATACACGGAAAGGTTGAAATAATCATAGAGGTGGGAATAATAAACCCAAGGACAAGAATAATAATGGAAAACAGAACGATAATGCTGGAGAGGGAAAGAAAGAAAAGTGTAAGGTTAAGTTTCCTTGTAAACTTTGTACTAATGATCACCTTACACACTTATGCCCCAAACTTGCGGAGGCTGTGAGGCTTTTAAATCTTCCACCCACTGTGATAACGAATCCTTTTCCTCACAACCAGCACTTAGCCTCGAGTTCTTCGAACGCCAGAAATGCGCCTGGTGGGATTCAAAACCCACCACCGCAAGATGGCGACCGTGTTTGTATCAATATGGTCGACGCAAAAATCGATATAGCCACTCGCTCTCGAGATTACGACTCTTCAAAATCTAGTACTAGCCTAGAAGCTCCTCCTCCACCCCCAGAGACAAATTTACAGATCGAGAAACCAAAGCCATCGCCTTGTATTCCGAAAGGAGTATTCAAGCACTCTACCCATAACCCTAATGCTAGAGCCACCCAGAACTACTCTATTGTTGAGGATCTGGGCCAAACACCTTGTGTGATGTCTACTTTGGAGGTACTCCAGACATGTCCATCACAGAGGAATGCCTTACTCTCTACCTTAGGATCTCCAGAACCTAGTGGCTTGAAGATCATCAAGTTTGATGTCATGGATGTGAAGCCTTGCTTACCCTACCATGTGGCTTTCCAAATCCATGTGGAGTATTATAAATATACCATCAAACGAACGGTCATTGATGAAGGTGTTGCCACTTGCATGATGTCCTTAGTTTGTTGGAAAGATATCGGTTCTCCAACCCTTTCAAAGTCGTCGACCATGTTGACTGCATTTGACGGTCATTCCTTCCACCCTCATGATATTCTCCCTGCCTTTCCGGTCCAGTTACGTGGGAAGACGGTAGAGGTGGAAGTAGAGGTAGTTGATGCACCTGTCGATTATAACCTATTACTAGGTCGCAATTGGACTTATTCTATGGTTTCCGTCGTATTGTCCATTTTCCGCATGCTTTGTTTTCCTCATCAGGGAGAGATTATGATGATTGACCAGTTATCCTTTGCGTACTCTATCCCAAACGCATCTGTTGGACCACTGATCCCTATGGTCGACAATTCTCAGCCGGTAACTGAGAATATTAGTGTCGAAATGTATTATTCCCTCACGGGTACTTTTTACTTCTCAGCACCGACTCACAACATTTACGCCATGTCCAGTATGCCCGCTTCAGTATAGAGGTCCATCCCTTTCCGCACTTCTCATTTTAGTGACCCTTGGACCCTACCTTCTCTGACTTCGTCGATTGAAGATCAATCACATGCTGGCATGGCTATGCCACTATCGATAATTGAGATTGCATATCAAGCTATCCTTGACTCTTCTGCCAATCCCGATCCTGTTCCCTCGTAGACGGTCAAGGAGGATCCAATTCTTAAGCCTGTGTGGGCCACTTCGTTATCTTGTTCACATGATTTCTTGGATGAGAATTTTCCTTCGAACGAAGCCATCCTTGAAGCCATGAATTTTTCCGAGAGACCTTGGGACGATATGCATCATCGATCTTATTTTCTCCCAAGTCTTGAAAGAATTGAGCAAGATGATTTTAGATCTACCCTGACTGAGATAGTCGGTCACGCCATAGTTCCACTTGATACACATGGAATTTACGCCGAAGGGAATATGGTGAGTATTTCTCCTACCATCCAGATCGATATCTCTCGTACCCATAGAAAGATCGAAAATGTAAATATAGGTGCAGATTGTTCGCCAGAAGAGATTCTGATCTACACCAACGTCTTCAAAGAATTTCGAGACATATTTGTCTGGTCATATGAAGAGATGTCAGGGATCGACCCTCGTATTGTCTAACATGAGATTAGGACGTACCCGGATGCTAAACCCATTCGACAACATCTTAGAGTTGCTAATCCTAGGAAGGCCCCCATTATTAAGGCAGAGGTAGAGAAGCTACTTAATGTCATCTTTATCTACTCGGTTCCCTTGACCAAATGGGTATCCAACCCTGTTCCCGTGAATAAAAAGCAAGGAACCATCCGCGTGTGTATGGACTTTCGCGACCTGAACAAGGCCTGTCCTAAAGATAACTTCCCCACACCTTTCATTGATCAGATTCTTGATGAGTGTGCGGGAAGTGAAATATTTTCTTTTATGGATGGATTTTCAGGCTATAACCAAATCCAGATCAAACCCAAAGACCAACATAAGACAACATTCATATGTCCTTGGGGCACATTTGCATACCGGGAAATGCCTTTCGGCCTAAAAAACGCCGGAGAAACCTTCCAACGAGCCATGACTTTCGCTTTTCATGATCTCAAACACATAGTCAAATCTTACCTCGATGATCTTATTGCTCACTCTCGTAAGAGAGTGGATCATTCTACGCACCTTCGACTAGTTTTTGAAAGATGTCGCTACTATAGAATCCGACTCAATCCTCATAAATACATCTTTTGCGTTAGATCTGGACGTCTCTTAGGATTCTTAGTCTTCGAGATAGGGATCATGGTATATCCACTTAAGGTTGAGGCAATTCTTCAATTGCCTCCCCCGTTCATGATTAGACAGCTTCAAGGTTTATAGGGGAAAGCTAACTTTTTGCGTCGGTTTATTGTGAATTATGCCAATATCACTAAGGGTTTCATGCACCTATTGAAGAAAGACACCCTGTTTATCTGGGATGAGCGAGCCTAGCATTCTTT
Source organism: Picea mariana (assembly GCA_032191745.1). Lineage (NCBI taxonomy): Eukaryota > Viridiplantae > Streptophyta > Pinopsida > Pinales > Pinaceae > Picea > Picea mariana. The sequence goes on from JASDQU010315290.1 coordinate 4,911, forward strand.
TGACACTTTAAAGAAAGCCTTGGTATCAGCCCCTCTGCTGAAATATCTTGATTACAGTAGAGATTACTTGTTGTATATCTCCGCGTCTAAAGAGACCATTGGTATGGTTCTAGTTCAGGAGGATGGTGATCTCCGCGAGCATGTTGTCTACTATCTTAGTCGAAATTTAGTAGGTCCTGAATGTAATTACTCGCACGTTGAAAAGCTAGCTTTGGTTGTCGTCCACGCAGTCCAAAGTTTACGACACTATATATTGCTTTGCAAAACTACTGTGGTTGTTGATGTTAATCCATTTCAATACGTCCTCATTAGACATATCATAGGTGGAAAATATAATAAATGGATTGTCATCTTACAAGAATTTGATCTCGACTTTGCTTCGACCAAGTCCAAGAAATCACTAGTTTTTGCAGATTTAATATCCGATTTCCCACGATTAGACGAAGATGTTATTCATTTCGATTCGTTCGCAGATGAACACATTTTCCTCATCTCGTCGTCTGACACCTGGTATGGAGATATTGTTTTATATCTTCAAACCTTGAATTTCACTCAGCATCTCTTGCGAGATGATCGACAGCATGTTAGATACCAAGCCAAAAAGTATACAATTGCCGGCTACACTTTGTATCATCGAGGAATAGATAATATCTTACGTCATTTCTTAACTCACGAGGAAGCCGAGATAGTCCTTAATGATTGCCACAAAGGGGCTTGTGGTGGTCATCTATCCGGGCTTGCGACAGCCCAAAAAATATTGCGAGACGGTTACTTCTGGACCACCATCTTTAAAGATTGTATTGAAGCGGTTAAGAAGTGTCACCCCTGCTAGGTGTTCACTCGGAAAATGCGCTCGCACCTAGCCCCTCTTCACCCAGTCATTACCGTCGGTCCCTTCACCAAGTGGGAGTAGATTTCGTTGATTGCAACCCAACTTCGGTTGGGGGGCATCAACACATTATCGTGGCTATCGACTACTTCACCAAGTGGGACAAAGCCATGCCTACCGTGAAATCCGATGGGAAGACCGCAACTTTTTTCGTATTCAACCAAATTATCGCCCAGTTCGGTATCTCGAGTGAGATTGTCACTGATCATGGAAGTCATTTTCAAAATGAAATGATGATAGAACTAGCGTCTAAACTGGGTTTTAAACATGATCACTCATCTCCTTATTACCCCCAGGAAAATGGGAAAGTAGAGGCCATCAATAAGTCCATCAAGACCATCTTGCAAAAGACTGTCAGTCGGAGCAATTCCAACTAGCACATCATGTTATATCCCGCACTTTGGGCATACCGAACCTTGGTTAAGACTGCCACCATTTTTTCTCCTTTTCAGTTAGTACATGGTGTGGAGTCGATACTTTCCGTTGAATGCGAAATCCCTTCTCTCAAATTGGCAGTTGAGCTCCTACCTGACACTTCTGATTTAGAGCGACGCCTTGTACACCTAGAGAGTCTTGACAAGCAGCGTCGGCATGCCTTTACAGCTATCGAGGCAAACAAAAAATGTGTCAAGGTTCAGTATGATAAGTCTGTCTGTTCCCGGTCGTATGCTGAGGGTGACTTGGTTCTCTTGTATGACCAAGCCAAAGAACCGCTAGGGGAAGGTTAGTTTAAACCCATGTGGCATGGTCCTTATATCGTGTGACGTGTTCTAGAAAAAGGAGCCTACAAGTTGGAAGATTATGATGGGAATAAATTGGATGAGCCCAGAAATGGGCTCTACTTAAAAAGGTATTACGCTTGAGGCATGGGCTTGGGCAAAACCCTTTGTATACTAATGTAAATTTAGTGCATATACACCTTTTCCCCTTTTTTTTGTCTTTGGCTTACTTATCGAGTTTTCCCTTTTGTTGGCAGATGTCAACGGAGTCTTTGGTCTACGTAGGATTCGCAGACAAAGCCAGTCGCCATACATGGAACTTAGCTTCCGCCGCTTGGGTGATTTACTCACCCGAGGGTCTGCTGGTGTCTTCAGGTGGCGTATGCCTAGGGCCATCCATGAATAATGTGGTTGAATACAGCATCATCATAGAATTATTGCACGATGCTATCTCACATGGTATTGACTCTATAAAGGTGCGCCTGGATTCTCAGTTAGTCATATGTCAGTTGAACGATCGTTACCTTGTGTGTGATCCAACGTTACTCTGTCGATTCCTACGAGTACGTCTTTTAGAACGACAATTTGATTTTATTACATGCTTTCACATTCCTAGAAAATCTAACCATGTATCTGATGCCTATGCTAATTATGTTTGAATTGGCATTTGTCACATTAATAAAGTAAAGAAAACCATTAAATCAATGTACACATTGTAAGATATAAGTACAGTCGAAGATCCCTCTTGATATATTTCCAAAAAATATGGTGTTTTATATTACAAAATTGGGGCTAAAACCCTCAAAAATACATATACAGCTGATATACATGTCCCATGACATCTACTCCTATGGTGCCAGATGAGTCTCATGATAACAAACCACGGCATTGGCAAGATGTCGGAAGAGTCGTACCCATGCTCTAGGTACACCGACAACCTGCCTCTGCATGGCTTCAGCTAGATCCTCCACCTGAACCATAGGAATCCTCTGTGTCAAACGCGACAGGTTGCCCTGCACGTTCTGAAGGACTCTCTCCACCTCTCCTCCCACTGCCTCATCTCCCTAGTGCCTCCGCCTATGTCATCGGAATCCCTCTGACCGTTGCGGACCCACGTCTGCAACCACACAAGTATCGAGTTAATATTTAAAAACACCATCCAAAAAATATTTTTGTTCTTTTAAATACAAAAATACAAAAATGAAATATATAAAAAATATTGTTTACCTATGGCACCGTAGGCAGCTCCCGGTGGAAGCGGCATATCAGGATCACCTCTGAAATCAATTCCCGCATAGGGATAGTCGTCCAAATCTATGATTTGTCTTCTCCACCAGAAGAAAAAATCATCGTTGTAGGGTGTTGCCACCCTACCTCCCCCCTATCGTCTCATGACCTCGATCCATCGCGCCATAGCTGGATCACATGGCCCTCTAGGAATGATCTCCACTCTAGGTCCCAGGCTTGGGATCTGCTCGAAAAAGAAGCTACAAAGGATAGAGGCAAACCCGAAGTTTCACTTTGCCCCCTGCTTGCACTTTGTTAGTTGACCTTTCATATTGGTCAGCAGTGAGGTACACCAATCATACAGGGTAGGCCTTGCACACTCCAGTGCGTAAAACATAAGCGGTCTTGATGCTTGATGCAGCGAGGCTGACCCTATGATCCTGGTAAGCACGAACACAATAATCTTCAAGTTGAGGTTACCTATAGCCCAGATAGGGATTTGACTTCCCACCATCGGAGTCCTTGCAACACAGTGGGTCTCAATGTATTCTTCGACCTTCATCCCACTCCCGGCCCCGCGTGACTTGAGGCCCACGACCTCTCCTTGATTGTCAAATCCATCCATGTCAAGGAATAATCCCCTTGTAAGTGGTCCAACAATTCCTCAATCCAAGGTAGGAGGTAGCGGTTTTTTACATTGGCTTTATTAAGAGCACGGTAGTGGGTCACTAGGTGTCATTTTGAATCATCCTTGTTTGGGATAACAAAGGACGCACATGGAGACAATGAAGGTGGAATATGGCCTAAGTTCAAAATTTGACCAATTTGGTGTTTCATCTCAGTGGCCTCTCAGGGAGTGATGTGATAGGATAGGGTGTCGAGAAAAGAAGCACCAGGAATTAGACGAGTGTGAGATCAATAGAGAGATATGGGGGACGTTTTGTGGGTTGTGTGAAGACATCTGCAAATTCCTGGAGCGGGGGATCCATGGCAGGGGGTAGAAGGTTATTCTGGTTGTCAAGGTTAATGGAGTGAACTAAGCACAAAGAGATGTGTTGGTTCAGACTAACTTGATTAACAGTCACATGGTCAGTGATAGGTTGGGTGGATTTAAGAGCATAAGAAGTAAGAATAAAGTTTCCTCCCTCATGTTGCAAATGGCATTGATGAAATTTAGCATGATAGTTAGTGTGTCGGGCCTATTGGTAGGGAATGTCAAGTAAAAAATTGGCACAATCAAGAGGAGATACATCACACACCATAGTATCCCAAAAAGGGCCCATCGCAAAGGTAATCACACATCATTGGGAGACAGTGAGACGAGGGCCTTCCTTTTGTACCCAGCCGAGATGGTATGGGGTTGGGTGTGAAATGGTGGGGAGGTTCAAGTGTTTGACCAAGTTCTGGGCCACGAGGTTCTTTTGGCTTCTGTTTTCCAAGATGAGAGTATCCAACTCATGCTTAATCTGACAATTATGTGTAAACATGGGGTATATTAGAGATGTCGAGTTCATTAGTGGTCATCAAGATCAGAGAAGGTTCCACTTCGGTAGGATTGTCGAGAGAGGCTACTTCAGGATCGCCAAGGGAATCTGGTTGAGTGGCCTCTACAAATAGATTATGGTTGGTGCAAATGTTCTTAAGTTCCCGACAGTCTGTAGGTGCATGCGAGTTGGTCTTATGAAAGGTACACCAGGGCACATTTCTGGGTGTGGATGGGGAAGCAAGGGAAACCAGGGAATGTTCAGTATTTGAAGCACTAGCAATAGAAGGACCATATCGATTTGGGGGAGAGCAGATTTGACGAGCCACTTTACGCTCTACGGCCAAGGCTCAAAGAAAGGCCTTATCCAAAGAATGAGACTCAAACAAATCGACTTCACGATGGAAAATTGTTGATAAACCAGAATTAAATTTGACAATAAACACCTCTTACGGATCAGAAATGTGTAGTTGGATGCGCAACTTTCAAAATACATCTATGTAGCCATGTACTGACTAATGGGCGAGTTGTCAAAGATGCAACCATTTCGGAAGGAGGTTTTTTCGATATCCTGGGTGATAGAAGCGGTCTCTAAGTGCCTGGAAAAATCCCTCCCATGTTGTAATGTGTGGTGTTTGTGTCTTGACCAGGTCGCCTATGTCCATGACCCAGGATGAATTCTCCAGCTGAGTGTCCCACCATGTCTGCACAATTCCCTCGAGTTGCAGACCAGTGATCTGAACCTTCATGTCTTCTATCATCTCAAGACATGTACGAAAGACTTATGTGGAAAGACTGTGAAGCCAAGAGTCGGCATTCTCGCCATTCATTTGGCCCACAAACTTTGGTAATTGGAAGTGTATATCAAGTTGCATGGGTGTTGGAGCTTTGCGTTACTACAAAAGGAGTATCTCCTAGAGAGCCATCGTTAAATCCTAAATTGGATCCATTGTAGTGTATGTGGACTGTAGACGGCTTTCTTCGCAGTGGCATAATTTTCATTCACCACGGATGCCAATCTATCACTAGATGTTGCACTGAGAATCACTGAACTCCTGAGGACCCTGAGAAGGAACCTGGTACCCTAAAGAGGGCATGTGGAGAATGGTGAAAAATGAACGTGTTGGAAGCCCTAAGGAGGGCGCACTGGAATTCCTAAGAAGGACGTATGACTCTAAGAAGAAAAAATTGTTGAATGGCCTCTCTTCTGAATTTTGTGGTTGAGCAAAAGCCGACTTGGATCCAGGCTTTGATACCAATTGATCTGCAATTCAAACCTGAAAAACACACAGAAAACTAAATGTGCAATGAAGAACAAAAATTAGATAGCACAGAGCAGAGAAAATGGAATATACATGAAAATAAAGAAGAAGAATTAGAATAGAAAATAACCATCACATTTTCTTGAGTGAGAGAGGAGCGCATTCTATAAGCAAGGTGACTTTTTCCTTCTCATTATTAGTTGATTACAATAGAAGTCGCAGCAAATAACTAAATGTTTGCTACAGTAATTGCTAAAAGCACACTAAATGTTTGCAGCGAAAAGTGTTGAAGTGAACTACTATCTACAATAGAAATATATTAAACTAACTACAATACTAATTAAGAAGCGCCCCCTCATCTTAAGTGGCCAAGGAAGTGGGGCGCACTTCCTGGTGGCCCAACCTATGGGTTAGTTATGGGTTTTAAGTGTCTTTGTAAACCTCAGTATGGATCAAAAGTAACCATATTATTTAAAACTCATGACAAATCAAGTAGTTTGGAACTTTTGGGGGAGCATTTGTTTTGTGGCCCATAAGAAGACTTTGTTGAATGAAAGGTGATTGATACACAATAAGCACTTGTTATGGTAGAATGTTGAAAATATAACTCCATCTTGTTATGGGACATGTAGTCTTGTGAAACTAAGGCTAAGAATAATTACATGTCTAACCCATTACATGTGTAGAATTGATTTGTGGCATTTCCTGAATCTCTTGGTATCCTCATGTTTGAGGAAAAGTTGTTTTAATCTTATGTCTTAAATATGGACTCATGTGTCATTTAATGCACCTTAGAATACAACGATATGTTTTGTGTCATTTAATGCACCTTAGAATACAACGATATGTTCGTAGTGATGTTTTTATCCTATTTGGGATTTTCTCTGATATATTCTTGGTGTCACACCTTTTATGTTGTTATTTTTTTAACGCAGGTTGTGCATTTATTTCGTTGGGTGGATATATGCATTTAATATTTGTAGTTCCCCAAATTATGTGGTAGTTTATAATTTTAACATATTTAAGGTGAGATTGCAATGTTTTATCCGCATATGGAGAGGATCTTACAAGCGTTTCCCTAACCACCAATAGACTATAGTCTAACTAGTTACATGTAACTCCTCTCAATCTCATTAATTTCACACAACCACTTCTCTTTTATAGGTGAAACCATGAAGGTGTCTCACACTTTTCGATGGGAGAATGGGGTGAGATTGGACTAACTAGACTCTTGATCAAGCATTTGTGCTACGTGGATACTCGATTAAGTGCTAATTAAACATTTGATTAAGGGTTTGAAAATAAAAATAAAAACACAAATAAATTGCTAGTAAACTCTTTACATAGCTTTTAAAAAATCTTTATAGAGGTTTTATAAACCTTGGATCAGTGTATTTTTATCCTTCAATTGAGGGTACAAGTTTGATCAAGCATTTAGAAATCAACAAACCTACCCCTCATTTTGCAGGATTTTTAGGGCTTCTAAGAATTGAACCTGGGTAAGGAGGATAACGATCATTCCTCACAATCCCGGATGGGGTGACACCTAGCGCAGCGGAGCCACATGGTATAGAGCCAGGCTGGGCCTTAAATACAAGCCTTTGACTCCCATCCCCTCACCATTAAGGATGGGAGCAGGCCCGAGCAGCCAAGCTAATGGGCCGAGTCCTCTCACGCGAGTGAAGAGGACGGATGCACAATGCACTACAAAGGCAGCCTTAATGGTCGATCCTGTCACATCCATCCTCATGAATATCTACGATTTTGGCTGGGGGAGAACTCATTTTGAGTTTGAGCTGCAGAAGTCAGGCATCTCTGAGCTATGGTGTGGCTATTGCAGCCTCATCGTCGCTCTGATCACTGTTGGGCTCATTTACGTGCCGAGGGAAAGAGGTAAGCCCCGCAGGGGCGCTACCTGGTATGCCTTTGATGCTTGCCGGAGGAGACAGCAGAGATTTGAACAAGCATTGTTCATGGCTAGGATGCAGCTCGTCCATAAAGCCAAGAAGCCCAGAACGCCTCCCATGGCCTATGTGGAAGAAGTTTTCCCGGAGGAACCCATTTAGGCTCCTTCAGAACACCTCCTCTTTACAATTCTAGACAATTGGAACCCGCCAACTTGCTTTCCAGGGGAAACCATCATGCATGCTACAGGGAAACTACATAGCGACCACAGAGGGGTCGCCCATTTGGAGGAACCCCCTACTTGTTATATCATAGAAGAATTTATGGAAGGCATGGACACGAAGGTGATAGCAAGCGCAGAAGATTTATCCATGAGCGCGGAAGACCGGATTGCTCAGCATGGACAAAATTCGTCACGGAATCTGGATGAGGTAATGGGTACATAGGAAAGGCATGAGACAGCAGAGGCGGAGGCAACACGACCAGAAGGTGCATTGTTGGAGGATAACTTGGAGAGGGAGGGTGGCACGGCTCCCATGCCACGTCCCCTATTCATCATGCAAGAAGAATGGTGTGTCTAGCTGCCATTCTTCCACCTGGAGCACCTGGAGGTGATGTTTGAATTGAGGAGTCGGGTGGAGGACCAAATCCATGGTGCCATGCTAATCAGCCAACGCATCGACATGCTCTATGATGCCTACTCCAACATGCCTCCAAGACAGCGGTGCCCAACGTGTGCACAACCCTTCGCACTGCCAACCAAGGCAGGACAGTAGAAAGGAGATGCTGACATGGACAACGCAGGGACCACCGGGTAATTGTTATAGTTAATGGTTATGGCTAGAATTTTTGTTTTACTTAGAGCGAGGGCTCTAGTTCTATTTAAGTTTCATTATGATGTAACTCAAAGACTAAGGAAGTATTATCATACTAAGGGTTGCCATATGTCTTGGTTTCCCTCGGGCAAGATAGATGGCAGCCCATTTTTTGCCACCA
>JASDQU010315291.1:0-10563 GCA_032191745.1 Picea mariana
CTTAAAAAATTGGATTAATTTCTTCCTCTACCTTACTATTTTAGCCAAGATTAAATAGTTTGGCTAAATTTTTCTCTAACCTAACAACATAAATTGAAAATTGTTTGATCATGATTAAAATGTATGATTCAAACTTATTTTTCTTTTCATGGGGTTTTCTTGTTTTTCTTTTTTATATTTATATTTTATTTTCTCCTTTTTTCTTTTCTTTTCTTTATTTTTTATCTTTTTCTTTTTATTTTGGAAATCATTTGCATAATGTAATATTATTTACAATATAAAATCATTGAAAGAAAAATATTCAATCACCATTTGATACTATGAACTATAGGACTCTAATAGTGTCTCCATTGGGGATTTCTCTCCCTGTGAGGTGCTAGAACCAGTGACCCGTAGCCTTGAATTATCTTCTCCAACATTTTTTGCATCTGATTTGTTTTCTTGTAGTTGTAAACATGGTGACAAATGATCGGGAGCTTAGGGCCTTCTCTTCAAGCTTCAACTTCAGATATGAGTCACCCACTCATGACAGTAGAAAATAAAATGGTATTTTCAATGATCTTAAGTGAGAAATGATTCTATTCCAGTGAAAAGTAGTGCTTGAGCATTCTGCCATTGACAGGTACACCTGGCAGATCTGCTCCATCCATATCCTTAATCAAGAATTCATTATTTCCTATGTAAGCATGGATTATGTAAGGACCTTTCCATAAATTATCAGATTTTCCATGCTTACCTTTCTCTTCTTTCCTTGAATCCCATTTCAACACATTGTCTCCTATCTAGAAATCATTAGCCTTGGTTCTTTTATCATAAATATTCTTAATGTTCTCTTGGATCAATCGAGTTTTATTATAAACTTACTCTTTGGATTGTTGCAGCTGTATGGTTTGATTTATTCTCCTCTGAATGTCATTAGGTTATGCTTGTACTTCCTGCAGTATTTTCATAACAGGGACACCTAAAGAAGTGGGAAAAACAACATTCATTCCATAAACCAATTGGTATGGGGACATGCCAATTGATCTCTTTGTAGTAAGTCTGTAATCCCATAATGCATTGACCACCTTGTTGTGCCATGAATTCTTGTTATCGTGCAACAACGTTTTGATTATATTAACCAGACTTTTGTTGGAAGACTCTGCTAATCCATTCCCTTGAGGGTAATATGCAATAGAGTGTCCTAAATTAATTCGATATTTTCTACAAAACTCCACCATCTTATTTGATTTGAATGCTACTACATTATAAGTAATGATCTTCCTGGGACACCCAAATCTTGAAAGAATATTAGTTTCTAAAAATTTAATAATCACAACATCAATAGCTTGCCTTGTAGGTACAACTTCAATCCATTTGGTAAAATATTCAGTGGCTGTAAGGATCCATTTTTGTTGGCCTGATTATGGTGGATGAATTTCTCCAATGAAATCCAAACCCCAATGTTGAAAAGGAGTTTCAACTGATATCGATTTCAAGGGTAAAGGCAACAGTTTCCTTTTTCCTTAAAAAATTTGACAGTTGTGACATGAGGTAATTTTTTTATGAACATTTGCAAATAAGGTTGGCTAGTAAAAACCAACTCTTAGGATTTTGTTGGCAGTAGTCTTCTAGTTCAAGTGTCCACCACAATCTCCTTCATGAAATTCATGCATAACTTTATTTGCCTCATCTTTCAGTAAACAATTTAGTAAAATTCCTCCAACATCCTTCCAATATAAATTTCCATCTAAAATACAAAATTTCATAGGTTTGAGTTTAAGAAACCTAGCTTTAGTCTTGATCAAACCAGGAGGATCTTGTAAATTATGTAAGACAAAAATCAGGTCTGCGTACCAGTGAGAGGTTGCAAAAGCCTCTGATACTTGTGGAGTTGCTTGATCTTCTTAGTCATCCAGTGCAGCTAGGAAATTTATATCCAAAGCATGAAAATTAGATTCAACCATTAATTTAGCTAATCCATGACCTTTAATGAGTTTGGTAGGTTTGATTTCAATACCATCTTCAAGGATAATAGCAATCCATTTACCACTTTTCCCATCAGGACTATTTTGGGTCAGAATGTCTTTCACCACAGAGTTTGGGACATAAGAAATTATATGTGAATGAAGAATGTAGACTCTAAAATCTTTGATTGCTTTTACCAGAGCGAATGCTTGATTTTCCATGATATTGTATTTCAATGAAACATCTCTTAAGGCTTGACTAAAGAAAGAAATAGGCAGTTCATGGCCTTCATTATTTTTCTGCAAGAGCACTACTGCAATAGAATGTTCGGACGTAAATGAGAAAATGAGGAAATATTTCGTAAAATCAGGGCTGATCAGCATAGGGGCTCGTGTTAAGGCTTGTTTTAATTGATCAAATGAATGTTTTTCCTCTATAGTCCATTTTCTTTTAGTGTCTTTCTTCAACATGTTTGTTATATTTCTTAGAAGTTCTGCCAGATTGGGGATAAATCTCCTTAGAAAATTTATTTTTCCAATGAAAGATTGGAGTTCTTTTATATTCCTAGGACCTATCTTTAGAAAAGCTTCAATTCTGCTAGGATCAATTTTGATTTCATTCTTTGAGATGATATGTCCTAGAATTTTTCCTTCTTCTAATCCAAATAATGTTTTCTTTGGGTTGAGGGAAATTCCAAATTTCCTGCATTTTTCAAAAAATCTTCTCAGGTGGAGCAAATGTTCTTCATTTGTTTTTGAAAAAACAGTGATATCATCAAGATATATAATTATGAACCTTCCTAGTTCATCTACAAAATAAATATCCATTTCTCTTTGAAATGTTGCTCCAACATTCATTAAGCCAAAAGGAATTTTCACATACATGAAAGTACCCCAAGGTGTAGTAAATGTTGTTTTTTCTTGGTCTTCAGGATGGACTAGAACTTGATTGTTACCAGAAAAACCGTCTAATAGAGAAATTCTACTGGACCCAACCACCTTATGCAAAATGTGATCCATTTTAGGCAAAGGGTAGTTATCTTTCAGAGATACTTTATTAAGATTTATGAAATCAATTGCAAAGTCTTCTTTCTCCACTCTTTTTTCTAGTTGGAACTAAATTTGATACCCACTTAGAAAATATTTATGGGACAATGATCTTAGCATCATACATCTTTTTGACCTCTTTTTCAATCAGAGGCATCAACCTTGGGTTGAGTGGCTGGTTTATGAATTTAAGACCCATACACCTGCTCCTAACCTTTCCTTACTAACAACCCCATCAAAATCCATGTTCCACAGAGGTTCATTTTGTTTATCAGTTTCCACCATAACTATTTTTTCTTCTTCAATGTTATAAACAATGCCATCTAAATTGGCAATTTGTTTTCCTATGTCTCCATCATTGTAAAAATTAAAAGAATCAAGGTCTGAATGAACATAATATAAGGGATAATTGTGTGGTTTATCCTGACTACTAACCATGTATTTCATCAGTGTTTCCCTATATAATCTTCTATGTTGACCAAACAATGGAATGGTAGCATAAGTCATGTCCAGTTGAAGTGTTCCTTGTAACTTAGCTCCCCATGAGCGAGATAGTAACATTCCATATTTAGGAGGTATATCAACAACAACTATGTCCATTATCAAACTCTTGGATGGTATTTGTGCTAAAGTAACACACAAATCTTTAATGAGACCTATGCATTTTACTTTACTTGAATCAAAAGAATACAAATATTTGTATGATCTAGTAATATCAAGTCCTAATTTTTCCATAACAGCCTTAGGCATAAGGTTGTGGGAAGCACCAGAGTCAAGCATTGCATTGTGCAAAGTTTTGTCATGAATTTTTAAACTTATGTAGAATGGGGGTACAGTTCCATTTTCATGTTTTCCACTGACTTCGGGCCCAAACAAAAGTTTCGATTGATCATTAGTAACATTTACTGTGTTTGTACCTTTCTCTATGTTCAAATCTTTTATCACTTGTAATCTATGTGGATTCTTATTCACGAGTTTTGTTAGAGGAATGTGTATATTGAGTTTTTCTAATTCATTTTCTATGTTGAATGATGTTTGAGTTTTATTTGTGTTAGGGACATATTGTTTCTCAACAACGTCCTTTTGTGAAATATCATTCGGCTCGTTGGTAGAGGGAAAATCAATTTGAGTTCTTTTTGAGACAATATCAGATGTTTTTTTGGTTGGAACTTCAGTGTTCTTTTTAGGAGGAATGTCAGGAATTTTCTTAGCAAATGTGTCAACTATCTTTTTAGTGGAATTATCAGAGGTTTTCTTGGTAGGGTTATCAATTGATTTCTTACTCCTTAGATTATACTACCTATGGAACTCCATAATTTCATTTTCAAAACCTTGTTTATAATCTTCTAATTCCTCATGATCAATTTCAGTTTGTGAAAGAAGGAAAATATCATGTTCTTCTTGAGTGAGAAATACAGAGTCATTATCATTTATTCCCATCAAATTGATCTAAACATCATCAAGGTATTCAACTATTCCTTCCCCTTCATCAACATAATTTTCTTGAAAAGGAGGTTTGATCTGTTGATCTAGACCTCTTTGTTCTCTTTGTCTTATTTGGGGTTGATTTCTCCTAAAATTAGGATTTTTTATTTGAGGGCCAGGTTGATTTTCTCTAGGAGGAGTCCTATCAGCAATGTCTAACCTGTCCATCATCCTTTCCATGGTTCTAACTAAAGATTCTATTTTTTCATCAATAGAAGAGGTAGATGGTTCTTCTTTTATAGTTACTCTCCTCTATGTTCTAAATCTATCTGTCTTGGCTAAAAAATTGGCCTCTACACGCACAACATCTCTCTGCATCTCTTCCAAGGTTGGAGGGTTTATTTCTCTCAATTGATAAGACATGCTAGCATCAAAACCATCAGGGAATTTAATCGAAGCTAAAACTTGAGGGGGTTTAATGTTTGTTGGAATTGCATTGTAATTATTGTTAAATCTAGTGCAATAATCATGCACACTTTCCCTGAGATCTCTTTTAATACTCTCATATTCAGATAAAATATGAAATGGATTTTTTTTAACTTGCCATCTATTGAGGAATGATTGGTTAAAAGCAATAATGTCATTTAGACTAGCAACTGGTAAGGCTTTAAACCATTCCCTGACTTCTCCATTTAAGCTTTGGGAAAATAATATAATTTTGACATCTTCCTCATCTACTTCTTGCATGTCAAAAAATTCATTCATCTTATCAACATGTTGTTGTGCAGTCATGGTTCCAGTGCCATCAAATTGAGGAATCCTAGTTTGATAGTCTTGGGGAATATTATGTAAAGGAGCAACCAAAATGAGAGGAGCATATCTTTCTACCATGATTGGAATATGAGGATGGATAGCAGATGAACTTGTGGAAGGTGTAGATGCAAGAACTCCTATAATAGGCTGGATCATTGTCTGTGAAGTTATTGGAGAAGTAGTGGAAACTATAGAAGAAGAAGGATTGGTAGATGTGGGATGAATCAATTAAGAACCAATAGATTCTGCGGAAATGGTCAGGGCAGAAAGTTCAACAGATTGTTGAATATAGGCTTCATGTAAAGCTTGATCAAATTATGATGCTAGATCTTGTAACTTTTCAAAATTTTGGAGGATTTGTTGATCAAGATCTAATTCAAGAGATTTTCTTTTAGATGTATCAGGTTGTAGAATAGCTTGATTTAATTATGTTTCATCCACGAAACTCTCAGACTTAGTTGTGAATAGACTATGCTCAAATGGTAGATCAAACTGAATATCCTAGATTGTGACAAATTTCTCTGGGAGAGAGGTTGCCCTAGGAGGGGGACTACTACTTCCTTGAATTTATTCTAAACTTCTTTTCCTAATCAATTTTTCAGGGTCATCTACAACTTTTGCAGGTTTTGGATTGGGATGAGATCTGGTGTAAATTATTTTTGGATCCAGAATTAAAACCTTAAACACACTACTTAATTATTTAGAAAGTGTACAACCTCTGAACATTTATTTCTAAATATTTGAATCCTTGATTTTCCAGAAATAATGCTTTCGTACTAGTGAAAAGAGTATGTAGAAGTTGAAAATGTGTTCTTCCCCAATATGGTCTCCACTATGTTATCACTCTGTAATTTCTAGAGGGTGTAGAAGAAAGGACATAGGTAACCACAAAACCACTTTGGAAGTTGGGATCTAGCCCTGCCAGCTTCAGAGAGGGATCTCTCTGTAAGATATAGATTTTTTTGGATTAAAATATTAGGCTAGTTATGATAGTTCAGGATTTGTTTGTTTGTTTTGAATTGTTTGGTTGATTGAATGCTTAAATTACCATTGGGCTATGGGGTTTGTCTCTTAAAATACGGATTAGTTTCAGATTTTTATAAGGTTTCTTCACACGGAAAGGTAGTTAAATTGTTTGGATCTCGTAAATTTGGATGAAGTGAATAAGAAAAAGTGAGAAGAATTCCATCAAGTAAAAAGAGAAATTAAGAATTTGTTTTACTTAATTTAGTTGAAAGCATAAAAATTATTCAAATCCAAAAACAAACTATATTAAAATAAGTTTTGTTCGTAAACCTTCTTTTGAATAATTAGGATTAGAAACACATAAGAATGATAACGAAGAAAGGAAAACATAAACGTAGATAGATGCACTTCACCAACAATTTGACACGAGAATCCTGTGAAAGAGCCCTTTTTTATTACTGATCCATCTGCTTGAATAATACAAAATAGCTTTCCTGGATGCAAAAATTAACCTTGAATACTTCGAAATGAGAAGTATTTATACATTTATTTACAAAAGATCTTATCATAATTGATCAGGATATATTTTAGGAATATCTAAACTAACTATATCTCTTGTTACAAAAATATAGGAATGTTTCAAAACTGTTCGGATTTCTGGCGCTGATTTGGTGGAAACTGTTGATGATATGTCCCTTTTACTTCTACTTAGTTGTTGGTCCTTTCTACTAAAAAGTAGAACCCATCTTTACTCAAGTAACTCACACAATTTATCCCACCTTTTTTTACTTGGGATTGACATTTTGATTAATTTCCTGTAAATTTAATCCACCTCTGTGTATTTTTCCAAAGTGGGTTTGGTGATGAAAATGTTTTTGATCTCATGTTGAATGTTCAAATCAAACTGTAGTGTTTCCAGGAATGTTTTCCCAATGATGCTTCCTTTTATTCCTATGAATTTTTAATTATCTTTTGCCACTGTCTTTAATTTCTGGTTATAATCAAGCAAGGTGGTTAACTTGTCATTTAGCACTAATAAACCATGTAGTCATTTCTTGTTTAGCACCCTTCAAACTTGTTGAAGAACCTCTACACACCTATTTCCATAACCTGACATTTTTCTTCCAATTACAACATGAGGCCTTTCTTAGTTAGAACCTTTTTTCTATTTCCAGGATAGTTTCAGTTGTGTCTTCTATCTCTAGCTCCTCTAACTCCTGTTTGTTTTTAGAATTTAGAAACTTGATGAGATATGTGGCTTCTGTTGGTTTTTCTCTCAATTCTTCCTTAATTATTTCAATAGCTCCTCTAGCTTTCTGAATTAACTCATGTTGCTCAAAGATAATCTATATAGAAGGCCACATCTCTTTCATGGATTTATTGATGTCTATCCATATATTTTCCGTAGCTTGGGATAAGGTATTAGCCATGGTTGTTATTTTCCTAACTATTATAGTCGTTGGCTGAGCCTCTGAGATTTATGTATTTCGACTTGATGACAAGTCTTGATCCTTGCTTTCTGTTCCTGTAATGACTTTACTTCTTCTTGTAATTTTTTGATTTCTACTCCTTGTATGGACATGTCCTCCATACATGTCAACAATTTATCTGAGGCATCTAAAGTTTGTTCTAGGGTTGACGTTGATGTAGACACTTTTGTTGTTCTTATCCCTGTTAGGAGCATTGCATCTAGTGGAACTATGGCCAACTGTGCATTCTGCTCTTTTTCCTTGATCAACTTATCCATCTATTCTTCCATTTCCCTAATCTGTGCATTTTGCTCCATAATCAATTTGAGCATTTCTTCTTTTTTCTCTTTGTATCATCCACTTCTTTAGTCTATGAATCCTATGTTGCTGGTAGTTTCAATGGTTTCCCAAGTGATGTTATGTCAACATTCTTCTTCTTAATAAACTCTTTTACTGCTTTGACATTAGCTGGGTTATATCCAATATTGAGTACTAATTCCTCTAATGATTTTATCGTATTATCCTTGGTCGGAGAAGAGATCTTTTCAATCTTCAATTGAGACTGGATATTAGTTAGTGATACCTGTAATTTGGAAGTTTTCATTGTAGTGTTTTTCAGGGTTGAAAATATCGTCTCCTTTGTTTGTCTATGCATATCCATCTAATAAATAGGATGGGCATCCTCTATATAAAATTCCAATGAAGTCTTCCTGTAATCAACTGTTGTCCTTGGATATGGACCTGTGCCTGTAAGAATTCCATTTGCATTATTCCCTTCTCTGTGTCAAAAGTTGACAAAATTTTGTGCTGAGAAGTAGAAGTTTGTTTCCAAAATTGAGTATAAGTATTTCTTATGAGAAGTTCATTTTTTTGTTTAATTTCCTTGTACTTGTCAAAAATATTTGACTCATTTTCTCCATGAATTGATTCATATGTTAGAGTTGTGTCTGGATTTCTTTGTGAAGCTGATAATGATGGAGATCCTGTAAACAAACTGGTTGATTGTGCTGGAGAGTGTGGTCCTCCCAAGACTATTGTAGAATGCATTTCTCCCTCTTTAAGAAAACTTGTTGTAGGAATGGCTTTATTATCCTTCCTATGTATTTGAAAATCATCTGTTGAGACCTCTATGACTGAAGGAGACTCTTCATTCCTTGATCTTTTCTCTAATTGTTTCTGAGGTGTGATGGTCTGTGAAGTGGTCATAGAAAAAATATATTCTTATGATACTTGCAAGGTGTTCTCTTCCCACTCAACCTGGTTCATGTATTTTCCAATCTCTAGGCTTTGTGTATACACATAGGGAGTGGTCTTATTTTTGGTCCCCAGCTTAGAAATAATGCTAAATGGGTCATATGACCAAGTAAATCTTAGAGGAAACTTCATCTATTTTAAGAGGATGTCTGCTTCTTCACCTACTTCTCTATTGTTGCAAATAAATGGTCCTATCTGAGTTTTAATTCTGAACTGAGATTTCTTCTTGGCTGCTAGAAAGTGGATTTCATATGAATTTATCATCTGTCTTATGTACTCTAATGTAAAAATCTTCATTGGGAGGTATTTAGGAAACCTGTATGGGGGAAAATGACATCCATACACCCTTATTTATGTATAATTCTGGTATAAATACCAGTCACCTGTCTTGGCCTGCTCAGTTAGATGTAAACCTTCTGAATTTCTTCACAAACCCTGGGTTCTGTACTGCTACTCAGTAAACAAGTAGCTGGATAAATAAACTGATCAATAAAATCTTTGAAACTATACTCCGCTGAGTTGTTTCTCACCAACAAAGTCCAAAAGATGACTAACTGTGAGCTTCCTTGTTCATTTATCTTCTGGAGTGCGAAAGGGAACCTGTCTGCTTGATAGAATATGAACATATAAACCAAAATTGAAGAATACTTGAACATTCTTTCAGTTTGAAACTTAAGAAATTATTCATGAATGTTGTCAGCCAAGAATTGACTGATATTGAACTTCATAGAAACCTTTTCTTCTGTAGAGAAAATGGACAGAAAACCTAAAATAGGTTCATCTACTCATTCACTAGAATAATATCCTAAAAGACATGAGAGGATGGAGATAATTTGATTATCTTGGAAAATAGAAGAGGGGTATGGTGGATTTTTCTTAGGAAATTGGGCATCTTCAGGGAGGAAAATTTCAAAAATTTGGGCTCTCTGGGAAAAGGTCAATTTATGATATAATTCATTTAGGGATTCGACATAGAAAGGGGTGGTGGAGTTATTTTGAGGGATCTGCAACATTTGGTTAATGGTTTCAAGAGTAATTGTAAACATAATTTCACCAGTGTGAGATGCAATGACTCTTTGAGTTGGCAGATAACTATCTTGGCATTTAAGGATGAATTCAGGGAAAGGGTAGGTTTGGGAAAACATGTAGAGGGGTTAATTGGATTCCCAGAGTCCAATTTTGTCACTCTAGTCAAGGAAATTATCTTTCATCCAACAGTGTAATTCGGATAAATCGAAATCACACTTAGGCTCTACAACTTTATAATCTTTGTCTGCAAGAGGAATTTGGTCAAGGTCAATTAGAGGGGGAACCATTGGATTTTTAGAGGTGTCGACATAATTTCCTTTTGGAGCCATAATTGAAAAACTAATAGTAGGTTAGCAATGTTGTAATTACCGTGAAAATAACTCACCAGTTGAAGGTAAGTGATGGTGGTGGTATTCTGACAACAAGATTTGCACGGTCTTCATGGGTTCTCAGTCAACAAATAGTGTAATTGGGGGCAAAAGAGGGTTTTTTTATGTGCAGGGATATCTATTAGGGCACGAGACTGTTACAGGACAACTAATGGTCACGAGGGAAGGGGTTAATTGGATAACAAATAAGAAGTGTGGGGCCAGGTGTCATGTAGGGAGAGGGGG
>JASDQU010315295.1:0-13391 GCA_032191745.1 Picea mariana
TCTAGTAGCATGGTTGAGTAAAAAGCAAGGTTCCATTTCTTTATCAACTACAGAGGAAGAGTACATTGTTGCTGCTACCTGTCGCACTCAGGTATTATGGATGATTCAAACACTTGCAGACTTGGAGGTAAAATATGCTACACCAATCCCAATTCATTGTGATAACACTAGTGCCATCAGTGTGTCCAAGAATCCTGTATTCCACTCCAAGACCAAGAATATTCCCATAAAATACCATTTTCTAAGAGAGAAGGTCACCAATCAGATTGTTTAGGTCCATTACATTCCAACCACAGAACAAATTGCAGACATCTTTACTAAATCCCTAGCCAAGACACCATTTGAATATCTCCGACAAAAACTGGGTGTCATCCAATCTCACACCTAAGAGATTCCATCCTATTAGGGGGAGTTTTTGTATTGATTGAATATCTTATACCTCCCAAAAATACTGCAACATCTCAGGGGGAGCATGTTTTCTTTGACATTGATGTCAAAGGGGGAGAAAAGGATTGGTCTAGACCGAATGCTACAGTTGGAGGTCCAAACAGATTAGCACAGTCGTTCAGGGTTGCCATTGTTATCGAACTAATCGGTAGGTGTAGACACTAACAGATCTCCCTATATCCACCTGTATCTAGAAAAAAATAGGATAGGACACGACTCTTTCCCTAAGTTGTAATCATTGAATCTACTAGTAGGAAGGAATAAGTGGCATACCTTTATATCGCTTCCTTAGGTCTTTGTTGTTCCCACTTCGCTCCGACGCTCTCGTGAAGTCAAGACCAAGACAGCACAAACCAACCAAAGTGAAGATAGAAAAATATATTCAACATCAACTTATGCATATGATCAAGGAATTACACAATAAAGTAAGAGTGACTTTATGGGAAAGGGACATGTCGTTGTATCATATTAATTGAAAGTAGAAGATACAACCTGATCACCTTGATGTTGCAAGATTCCTTTCAGTGACCCTTGGTTCTAACACACACAATTGATCTATACTTGCATGAAGAAGATCTAATTCCTCTTGATAGACCAAATAGAGTCTTCAAGCTTCTGTCCAAGCAGGGTTCTTCACACAATTCTTTCACCAATTCTTCATTCAATCTTGCTTAACATTTTCCACGAGAAACCTTTCAATATATAGGAGAAGGAGAGATGGTTACATGAATGAGGATGATCCCATCAAATCTGAGAAGTCAGTAAAATGACAACCATACGAATTCCAACTCATTTTCTAGAAGATTCCCTTCTAGAACCCTCGAGACCTCTTCTCCTTTCCAAGATTAAAAACAGGTTTGAACCCTGTGTATAGAGCAGACTGCGAGAAGTTTTCACCCTAAGTGTGGGTGGCCTGTGAGAATGAGGGATTCTCACACCCTAGGCTATAGGCAGCCTATGAACTCATCTTAAAAATATGTTTTTGGAAGGAGACAAGAGCCACTTTTCTCAGGCAAAAAGTCCTTGTTGGGATCCTGAATACACCATTGTTGAGACATCACCAAAGTGACCAAAATCATGTGTAACAGAATGCCCCCCAAAGTATGAGGCTAGAATCTTTGACAGCCGAAATACATTGTAAACTGCGTGTGTGTGTCAGAAACCAAGAGTGCACCTAATCGGAAACCTGCAAACAACCAAGCATCTACAGAATATAATACCAGTTCTGAGGTAGGCATTCCCATACTCAGATCACAGATGGATGATATCATGAACGTAGTTCATGGCCACCAATCATACACCGTGAATCCATGCCATCAAAAATACTGCATAGCCACCAGAAATACGCTGTGGATCTATGCGAGAAGACTCAAATTAAGACGACATAGCCACATGACATACAAAGTGGATCTATGTGTCAATGAAAATCATACATACTCCATCGCATCCTGGACCAAAAATATGGGACCCAGGGTCTTCAATCCTGTCACCCAAAAGTACGAATCTAGCCATGTGATTACATGTATTGAAGTCGAACATGGTAGAAACCACTTGATTACCAGTCATTGATGAAACCATTAACAAGTGCGAGGGAAATCACCATTAATGTCAATGACTCCCAAGGTACACTAGTACAATCCAACAAATGTGAATAAATGAGCTAAGGTTGAACATTAGACGGAATCTCCCAATCAGGGGTCAATAATGAAAACCCACTGTCGAAAGCGAGGAAACCTGCCATTGAGGCATGCAAGTTCCAAGGTACCAATTGGTTTCTAAGTCTTGTTTCTGGATAATGAGTTGGAGTCGACAGAACAAGACTCGTCATAGGAGGGCCTTGATGTATCCCCCATCAATGACACAAAATAAGTAACAGATTTTGAAGGTGAAACAAAGTATGAATATAGATCGAAATGGAAACAGGGAAGGCCAACTTGGTAAGAATGGACAACTGTAGATGGCCGACTCAATAGAGGGTTTGAATGAATTTCTCTTCAACATATGAATGACACGACCAAGGACTTGGCAACATTGACTCAGGGATGACCTAGGATATGACCTTGTAGCAAGTCGAACGAGAGACAAATGGATTTCCCAAACTGGCTTCAAATAATGAATAGGGGGTGTCATTTTTAAGAGCGACACTTACTGCCATTAATATGAATACGAAAACACATCCCTTTCCCAAAATTTCCCCCACCATTTCTGGCAAGTACCTCTTTAGTTTTACACAAGCTTGAGGAGGATAACATATGCTTGTTGATGTAAGCTCATCCTTCAGACGAGTCCCTCAGAGTATGTTTAACAAACCCTAGGAAGGAGTGGCTCGGTCCCATTACGGGTCTTTCAATGTTTTTTTAACAAGTCCAAAGATAGAAAACTCAAGGGTTTTTCATGTTTTGAGAGTCTGAAAAACACTTAAAGAGAACTCTCTCAGTTCCTTTTTTGTAAAATAGTTCGACGGGACTGAAAAAGTGATAAACTATCGCCCATTGAACATTTTGTTCAGATACTTTTACGAGCGTGAACAAAACAAGGCCACTCGGCGATCTTTTCATTTTTATGGAGTGTGAAAAGAGCTTAAAGGATACTCCTTTGCGTTCGTCATTTTCTTGTTACCATGACGATTACGAAAAGATGAGAAAAGTATACTCAGTTACGTTCTCATGTATTTTCTAGCGCGAGAACAAACAAAGACTGATCTTGAGGTTTTTCTAAAAACCATAAAAAGAAGTCGTACATGCAACACACAAAAAAAACATCTGTACTCCTTCGTGTGGACTTCAAAGTTGCTATATCTACAAAAAGTCACACTCATAGGACTATTAGGGATCAAATTTTATGGACAAAACAATATAAAAATCAACAAAAATGGTAAAAAGTAAATAAATATGGGTAAAAAGGGCTTTTACCATTTTCATTGTGATTTTGCCAAGAACTTTGCCCAAAACACCTCTTTTTCCCCCAAATTTCGTTGCTCGATCGTGGGAGGCACAAGTGACCATTTGGCGAACCGTCGCCATCAACAAGGTAAGCTCTTGATCTTCTACCTTTTTCATGGTTTAGTTTTTGTTTTTATTGGCAATTTTCAAGGTTTTGGGTTCGTTTTAGGGCCAAAACTTGCGCCCAAGCATTCTCGCAGGCTAGCCATATGGGACCTGCAAGAATGCATGATTCTCGTAGGCGGCCTTAAGGGCACCTACGAGAATGCATGATTCTCATAGGCGGCCTTAAGGGCACCTGTGAGAATCTCTCACTGTGCTAAAGGGGCACCTACGGGGGTCGAAAAAGGAAATTTCAATTTGATTTTTGCTCAATAAAAAATATGCCAAGGTTTGAAATTAGTTGTTGACCCTTCTCTTATGGTTCTTGTGCAGGCATTTGAACATCATGATACTGGAGTGGTGAGAAAGAGAACATGGGAAGGAGGATGCCATTTTCATGAATGACCCCGGTACCGTCGTTGCCCTCCGAGACTGTGGGCTCTTGAAATTCTTCAGGATTCCGGGCATGAAGGCCCAAATCAGGTTGTTGGAGTACCTAGTTCATATGTGGGATGTGGACCAACAATTTTTTCACATGGGAGTTCACATATTGACCCTAGATATTGAGGATATCTACTTTATAACAGGGTTATCACGATGTGGGTACCACGCTATCTTGACCGATAACCGAGGTGGAAAACTCCCTATGAGTGAGTATTGTCGCCAGTATTGTGTTCCTGAGGCAGAAAGAAGCAAGAGAAAGGTTGCTATTTGGGGGGTCCAAAACTTGACCCTGCGAACCATCTTGTTTACTATAGCACGCATGGTCGGGAGTGCAGCTCCACACATGGCTCTCCAGAGCTATTTCCAATATGCCATAGAGTGCACAAAGCCACAAGTCTTCAACTGGTCAGATGCAGTTCTTCACAGTATGAAGAGGCAATTGACGAAGTGCAGGAAGGGCAACTTGAAGCAGTTTGGGTACGGATCACTTTTGGTGTCCTTATTTTTCTAGAGGGTCCCATTGTTGATATTACAAGTTGATTGGGGTTTACTGGCCCCACATGATCCGAGGATGCTGAGGTGGTGTGACCTCATGGCCCGACACGTAGCTGGGCCCATCATCAAGTATAATGATTCATTTTTCGACTGGTTGTGGCCACAGATGTTGATGATTGATGACTACACATACGCGGGTTTGGACTTCCGAGGGGATCCAGATTTGGCCCTACCTGAGGATGTTCAATGGGGTGACCTAGGTAAGAAGTACACATTTTGTTCTTTTAAATGTTTTTGTAATTTTTATCATATACAATGTTTTTATGTTTGTCCAAGAACTGATTAAAAAATCTCTTTTTGATGACACAGATGTGGGGCCATATCAACCTCTAGGAACATATCCTATTCAGCGGCGAGGAGAGGCGACTCCAATGGTGCGATGGGATGTCAAAGACTATGAGGTAGTGGAGCAAAACTTGGAGGGGTTGACTGCTGACATTCCAGATATGGTTATCAAGGAGATCTCTCGGTGTTATCAGTGCCACACTGTGGGCGTGTTAGAGTCTATTATTCGACTACTTCGTAGGGTGGCATAGGAAGTTGTTTTTTATCATGAGAATCACCCATGACGATATTTTGTAGAAGCTATGAGCTTCACATTTTGAGATTTTGTTCCTTGGACAAAAGATTTTTGTTAAAAAATTTTGATCGTTATATACATGTATACGGCTTCTACCGGCTTATCTTGTGTTGTGTGATACATGTGATGTGATTGGTTTATAAATGGCCCAAATGTCTGTCTAATACATAGTTAGCTAATGCATTGGTCAATGTATTTAGACATCTAGGAATGTGTTGGTACTCAATATAATCAAAATAAAGTTCCAAGAGGCGAATTCGTAAATATACCCGTAATAAAGTAGGACTTCGAATAGCATAGACATTACTTAGTTGTAGTACTACTAGTTGCGAATCGAGTCGTACAACCAAGTGGTAGATACAGAGCGAAATAGCATCAATCAACAATTCGATGACGACGCTATACTCTGCAATATTGTTGGTCACACGGCCGAGACACACACCTCGTAGAGTGATAAGTTCATTTGTAGGGGCGTAAATTGCCCAAGCAGTAGAAGAAAGGTTCTGAGTACTACGGCTAGTGCCATCAATGAAGCCAATGTGGGGTAGCAAAGACTCTGACATATAGAAACCAAACACAACGTAACATAAGCGGTCGAGGGTAGAGACCAGATAACAAAAAGCATACTACAGTAACATACAAGAAGTATGATACAATAAAATGCACGTACTCATGCACAGGTGATCTTAGGCATAGTACTTCTTTAAGTACAACCCATTCCTGGGTTCACTCAAAGGGACACCGTCGTAGTCTAATAACTCGTAAGCTCCTTTTTCCAAAACTTGTCTAATGATATAAGGACCTTGCCACATAGCTTCAAATTTTCCAGCTCCTAGCATATCCGGATCTTGTTAGTAAAGGAGAACTGGGTCACCTTTGAAGAAAATGCAAGGCTTGACATGTTTGTCGTATTGGGCTTTGACACGTTTCTTCTGGGATTCTATGACTAGGGTGGTGTCGTGATGAGTTTCGTCTAATCACATGAGATACAACAGATGTTCTTCTTCGACAGAAATGTTTGGGAGGAGTTCGACGGCTAGTTTTAGGGGGGTATCTCACATTCAATTGGCAGGATGGCTTCTAGACCATAGACTAACCAGAATGGTGTAAACCTGGTAGCAGACTTAACGGATGTCTGGTAAGCCCACAATGCTAAAAATAGCATCTTGTGCCAACTTGTTTTGTGAATTCCTATCATTCGTTGAAGCATGGTAATGAGGAATTTGTTAATTGCTTCGACTTGGCCGTTGGCTTGTGGGTAATAGGGTGTTGAGTTTTCGTGGAAAAGTCCCAACTTTTCAGTGAGTTTGGACATCATAAAGTTTGTAAAGTGGCTACCGTGATCAGTGACGATAACCTGAGGAACACCAAAACAAGCTATGATGTGATTGAATATGAATAATGTTGCGTTCTTTCTAGTGTTGTCAAATGTCGACATCGCCTCAACCCATTTCATAAAATAATCTACGGCTACAATAATGTATCCATGCCCCCCGTCTGAGTGAGGGTGACATGTCATGAAATTGATACCCCATTTCACAAAAGGACCAATGGAGACCACAGGGTGAAGAGGAGCAGGATGTGACTGTATTTTATGGTTGTAGGTCTAGCAAGTGTGGCATTTTTGGACGACAATTATACAATCGTTAAATAAAGAAGGCCAAAAATACCCTGCTCGCAAGATCTTCTGGGCAGTAGCATACCCAAACATATGACCACCACGGGCTCTAGAATGGCAGTCATTTAGGGCTTTCTCGGCTTCATCGAACATGAGGCAGTGTCTAAAAACTGAGTCAATCCCACGATGATAAAGAGTATCACCGAGGATAATATATTGACGGACTTGGTAGCGTATTCGACAGTGGTCAATATTGGACACATTGGGACATAAAGTCTGGGTTTGGATATATATGATGATATCCCCATACCAAAGATCATTGAAACTAATCAGGAAAAGGGTTTCATCAGGTAATGAATCGGCTGCTACATTTTATGTCTCAGAGTAGGGAAAGTCGCATATCAACTCGGAAAACACTAAGGATTTCTTGGACTTAGCGCGTTTGAATTCTAAGTCAAACTCTTGGAGTATCACGATCCATTTGGAGTATTTACCCCCTAGAAATTGACGTGTGAGAATGTGTTGCATAGGGTTGCAGTTAGAAATTGTCATAGTCTTGTGAGAGAGGATATAGTGTCGAAAACGTTGAACTTCTTGGATGGCTGCCAAGGCCAGTTTTTCAACATGTAAATACTTGGTTTTGGTAGGCGTTAGACTTCGACTTAAGTAATAGATGACATGTTCGTCATGAGAATCATCCTCCTGGACGAGAACCATAGCGATGGTGTAATCTGAGGTTGCGAGGTAGAGGAAATAATCATGGTTGTAATCAGATGGGAAGAGAAGCGGAGTACGTGTCAGGGACAGTTTCAAAGCTTCGAAATATTTGTTGGTGATGGTATCCCATACGAACTCAGACCCCTTTTTGAGTAGTCACGTAAATCTAAGAGTTAGCTCGGCATAGTTCGGAATGAAACGACGAAGAAAGTTTGCTTTCGCTTGCAAACTTTGTAACTAGCGAAGAAAAGAAGGAGGAGGGAGATTGAGAATCACCTCAACCTTCAAAGGATCTACCCTGATCCCTTGACGTGAAACAATAAATCCTAGAAGTCAGTCAGATTCTACGCAGAAAATGAATTTGTGAGGATTCAAGCATATATGGTAAAATCAACATCGAAGGAAAATGGCTGGGAGGTGTATTGGATGATTGACACGGCACATGGAATGAGCGGGTAAGTTGTTGAGATATGGTTGCACGATGTGCTTGATATCATGGAAGGCGTAAGACATAGCACGCTGAAAAGTTGCACCAGCATTTTTTAGACCAAAAGGAAGTTTTCGATAGGCAAAAGTGCCCCAAGGACAAATAAAAGTGGTTTTGTGTTGGTCCACAGGAACGATATTGATTTGATTATCTCCATAGAAACCATCCATCAGAGAGAAGATTTCATTTCTGGCACAATCGTCGACGATCTGGTCGACGAAGGGGGTAGGAAAGTTGTCTTTAGGACATGCTTTGTTAATATCCATATAATCAACGCACACGTGGATTGTGCCTTGTTTCTTATCAATCGAGACAATATTGGAAACCCAGCCAGTGAGAGCCACCGGGTAAATAAAGTCGGCTTTGAGAAGTTTCTCGACTTCAAGCTTGATAGCGGCTGCTTTACATGGGTGGACCAGATGAAGGCGTTGTCGGACAGGTTTAGCGTCTGGGTATGTCTTGATCTCATGTATCACAATGTTGGGGTCAATACCCGACATTTCTTCATAGCTCCAGGCGAAGACGTCACGAAATTATTTGAAAAGCGACTTGTAGGTGACAATTTCATTAGGGGAACATGAAGCTCCAATATACACATTTTCAACAATCCCAGGTTTTATGGATATGTTGAGGGGGATGGTGGGTGAGATATTACTTAAGTTCCCTTCGGAAAACACATCGTGTGTAGGCTCGAGAATGGTATAAATGAAGACAACGATCGACGAGGTCGCGATCCATTGGTAGCTCTCGATGGTGTGTTGTTCCAAGAAGAGGATGGAACGATGATGTCCATCATCCCAGGGGGTGTCTTCCATAACATACATAATCATCTCGTCCATGGGAAAAATGATGCGGAAAGGATTTGGAGATAAATCACCAAGAGAGGGGTAGAAGGGGTTGTTGATTGAATGGCTTGATAGGCATATTCGACCGGACTCAAAGGCATTTCATCATCGTAATGAAGATGATTTCTGGGGTTGGGTACCAACCATGGATCATGAGATGCAGGGGTTCCATAAATAGAGGTGCAGATAATGTTTATCGAAGCGACAGACGGATGTGGAACATCGGGTGGTGGGATGGGGAAGGTACCCATTAACGAGGAGTGTTTAAGAAGACCCACACCGATGTTCTCGTATCAGGGGGGGGTTTTGGCAATGAACGGTATGTTGTCGGTACACACATCTGAGTTAAATAAGGCTAATTGGTCAACAGTAATTACCTTTCCTTGATGTGGGAAACGCACAACACGAAAAAGAGTCGACAGAAACTGCGTGCATGGAATCAATCTACCTACAACCAAGTAGAAGGTTGTAATCGAAAGGAGTGTCAAAGACTTCCACTTCAAATTGGACCGTTTTTCCTTCTAACATAATCGACAATGAAAGGATGACACCATAAGGCTTAAAGCCGGAGCCATTAAAGGCTTTGAGTGTGTTGTGGGATTCAGTCAAAGGAGGAGAGCCGATGGATTTCCAGCAGGTAATAGACATGACACATGTCGAGGCACCCTCGTCGATAACTATTCTACAAATGTTTTTGTCAGAGACAATAACTTGTATTTGGAATGCAAGTTGAGGGGGTAACCTTGGAATGTGATCTTCCAAGTCAAAAATTATTAAATTCGTATCCGTAGGGTCGATTCCACCAATAGCTTTCAACAGTGCCTTCCGTTGTATAGGAAAACTTTGAAGGACTTCAAGGGCTGACATCGCGGATGGTGCTTGGGCTAGATTTTCAACAATATTGTAGTTCTGGGTAGTATGGGCATGAGGATTGACAGACGATTTCCAAACGACACCCTTTGGAGGAGGGTGAAGAATTGTGTCGAGGCTCAATCGTTAGAGATGAAGAGGACCATTGGTAGGTGGAGTCATGGGAGATGGTTGGGTCAATGAAGGAGGTATGGCATCAACCTTCTCTTTAGAGGAAGAATAATCTTTGGCTCGAGTGGTAAGTGTGATGTCATTTTGCTTTGAATCTCCTGTACACATTAAGACATAGGATGTATTGGAGGGGGAAGGTTGGTCGTGAATGACCAATTGGGCCTATTGTTGAGAAGAGAAGGGTTGTGACAATACAGTCGGAGTAGGTGGTTTCGTGGTCCCTTGAAGGAACTTGGTAACCTCAGCTCGCCATGGACAATCCTTAGTGTAGTGATCATCACCATAGATAAGACAAGGGTATCGAGGTTTACACTTATCCCTTTCATCAATAGGTGGTGTTTTGGTTCTTTCTACTTGCGAATTATTTTTTTCCTCCTTATTCTTACCCTTTCATTTTATGGATTTGTTTTTACCGGTGGGGGTAGATTGAACAACATTCACCTCAGAAGCCTTGCCAGTGGGAGGGGTAGGAGACGGAGAATTTTGAACATTAGAAGAAGTGGGTTTGGGGTTGTTTCTAGAAGTTTGGACGGAATGAGGTTGGGCATGGAAAGTGCCAATCACACCATCAACTACATGAGAAGCAGCAAGTGTAGTTGAAGTGGCGGAAGTAGAAGGACGAGGTGCATCAGGGAGTAAGTCGTAAAGAGTACTCGTTTGTGAGTAAACGAGGTCAAGGTATTGAGCATGACTAATGGCATGTTCTTCCGTGACAACTCCACCCATGGTGATGTCACGATCGATGTCATTCACGAACGATTTCGTGAACCACTCTACCAGCAACTAATCGGGAAGTTCAAGTTTGATGAGACATCATCTCCGTCGCCACTCATGAATGTGATCGGAGATATGAGTGGCTTTGGTTTGTTTGAAAGAACTCAAAACCTTGGTCCCCGTTTCATAGCGGATCAATAACTACTAGTGGGTGAGGAAAGCCATAGTGAGGGTGTTGAAGTCGATGAAGAAACCTCATGGTAATTCTATGTACCACTTCATGGAAGAACCCATGAGGGTTCACTGAAAAAGGTGTAAACGAATAGAGTCATCCATCAAGGAGTTGGATGAGCACCAAAGGTGAAAAGTCATGACATGATTGTTCGGGTCCTCTTTCGGTTTTCCATCGAATTTATGGATGTCGAATGGTAGTTTGGCCAGTATGGCAGGCCATTGGGGAGAGTGATGGATCGGATCATTTAAAATCCTCAACAAATCCGGAAGGTCTAGGGTGTCTAAGACAGGTAACACTCTATTCACATGCAGGTACTGGTGACTTTGGGGAGGGAGTCTTGTCAAAAAACCAGTGGGACCATAAGCAATCTGCATATAATGCAAGGATCCGAGCAAATTCGGTGGTTGGTGTGGAGGAAAGTAAATCATAGGGTTGTACCCTTGAATGGGGGCATGGGGTTAATAATTCAAGCCCCAAATAGGATTAGACGTACCTGGATAGGGTTGGCCTGTACCAAGGGGTATGACGGAGCTAGCCGGAGGTTGTTGCCCCCCAGCCGAGTGAGGGTTATGTTGTATAAGATGATTCCAATACTGGGCCAAAGATGGAGGTATGTTTTTTCCATAGGGTGGGGTCAGTGGGGGTTTCCCTCCAATCGGGGGTTGTGTCCCAATTGGGATTTGTCTTGCAAGGGGGGTTTGAGTTGGGCCTCCTTGGTGAAATTGTCCACCAACAGAAATCTTGTAATTTGGTGTGAACGATGGAATGGTGCCACTAGGATCAGTTCCTCTGATAGAGGATGGAAAAGGTCCTCTTAAAGGGGGCGACAGAAGTGTTGGAATGAAAACAGGAGGATGGTGCCCAGAAGGACTGGAACTGCCAGGAGTCCCGGAGGAGATTTGCGCAGGAGCAAGAATAGAGGCATTCAATGCATGCTATCTGGGTGGAAGTGTGTGGGTGACTCTGGGTGAAATCAGGGTGCCAATGGGGGCTTGGCTAGCCATGGTAATCCTGGTGTGAAGACTCGTAGTATCTATATAATGGACCATTTATAAAGGTAGATTCAAGATGTGGTCAGTTCGCAGACCTTTTGTACCAGGAAAATAATAAGCAGTAGTAAAAGGTATTGCGTCTGGATCAGATGTTTTGGGTAGCTCAGGTGAGACAGTGATATTAACGCCTGCTCCTGATCCAAAAAGATCCCGTCTAAAAACGTCAGTAGTCCAAAAAGGATCTTGACCCTCAAGTACTAGGAAAGGTCTAGTCAGTGATCCAGAAGACTGAAGAACCAAGTCTCTGGAAGAATTCACTCACATAATGTGTCTCTCGGAGTCGAGATGAAGTCGAAAGTCCTCTCGAGAATTAGTAATTCGGAACCTTTCTAGAGAGTCATTTCTTTCCACTTGTGGAGTGGCAACGTCTTGGACTTCACTCTGTTGAGGAGAGCCCTCCGGTGAGTTGGTAGGCAAGGGTTGAGAACCTTCCAGATTTTTGGGGAGTAAGCCTTGCATTCTATGTGAACGACATGGAGGGTGAATTGTGATCAAGTTAAAAACTTATGAAGAAAATTCTATGGTCAACTTGGGTAAATAAACAACATGCGCTAGTAAAAATCTAGGAAGAAAAACCAAGCAAACAATACCTTCTAATTCCAAAGTCACCAGTTGGTGATGAAATCCAATGTCACAACGATGAGACAAGAAGGGGCTGGGCTAGGGTGGAAAATTTACATTGATGACCTGCTTAATGGACTTACACCCTGGTGCAAGCTCCCACACATAATCATGGGTATACCCTCCAAGGAGCCCAAGTGAGTTTGGCTAATGTCGATTCTAGGTACCGTGAAGACTTGCCCCTTCACAGTCACCTTGTGTAAGACCCTAATAAGATAGGCCACTAAGGTTACCACCAAAAACAATAAATCCTGGGGGAACAGTCGACAGTCCGATCCACACGCAAGAGCAGGGTATCTAGCCCGAAATCAGCTTGAGAGGCTTCCACTCATCATTGTGGGTATACCTTCAAGTGACCCCCGTAATACATGCAATCTCTACATCGATATCAACAAAGCAGGGTGAGTAACTCTTTCAATCTCAATGCGACCTCGGATTTGACCCTTGTGTGAGAAGGGCTTCCCAGGACAAAATGATGCAAATGGAATTTGACACTCCTTACCACAAGATGCTATTATGTGTTTTTTGCTTTGGAGAGTGTATCTCACTATTTATTCCAAAGCTCTAGCCTAGCTAATGTTGGTGCAATAGAGTCCTAGAAAAGAGTTACTAGTTAAATTTTGAAAATTGTGCAATATTATTAAAGACTATTGTTACTCAAAGGAGACGGAAATGAAGCCAATGTTGTGTGAGACTCTGACCCAACAATGCATAGATAGGAATGAATGATACCAATTTTTGTTCGATGAATCCTATTTACAGGAGGGAAAGGAGTTTTCTGGAACAACTTGAACTATGATATATGATCTTCTTCAAAATGTTGTTGGATCATGTTGTCATTGATGCCAATGGTTTGATTACTTGGGAGATTGTTGGATCATATGTCATTGATGTAAATGGTTTGGTTTGATTGATGTCATTGGTTGATGTCAAGTAATTGATTGATATGATTCCCTTGATGAGAATGTTATATTTCCAAGTGGAAACCAAT
>JASDQU010315299.1:0-13391 GCA_032191745.1 Picea mariana
AAATTTGCCCCCCCTTCCCACCCTCTATAGAGGGCGGGAGGGGGGCATTATTAGAGAAATTATATTACTATAATTTCTCTAATAATGCCCCCTCCCACCTTTTATAGGGGGGCATTATTAGATAAATTGTATTACTATAATTTCTCTAATAATGCCCCCGCCTCCCTCTATAGAGGGTGGGAGGGGGTGGCATTATTAGAGAAATTATAGTAATATAATTTCTCTAATAATGCGCTCCCCTCCCACCCTCTATAGAGGGTGGGAGTGGGGGCGCATTATTAGAGAAATTATAGTAATATAATTTCTCTAATAATGCGCCCCCCCTCCCACCCTCTAGGGGCATTATTAGAGAAATTATAGTAACATAATTTCTCTAATAATGCCCCTCCTTCCCACCCTCTATAACACAACTATAATTTCTCTAATAATTCCCCCCCCTTCCCTCTTCCACCCTCTATAACACAATTGTTTCTACTAACATGATGATCTTTCCATTTTTTTTTTTAAATTCCTGTAAAAGACATAAAACAACATAAGTGTATATTTTCAAGTTCACAACTAGATTAATTTGCCTTCATTTTGAATAACAAGTTAGCTTATATTCCTCCATTTTCACATTTCTCCACAATGTAGTTAAACTTCAAAATTATCTAGAGGTATTTTAAGACTATATAATCCATGATCATGATAATGATTGTCCACTATATCAATTTTGGTTTATTGACTTTTAATAAAATTTGTGAGAAATTAATTTCATATTTTTCAACATTTTCATAGTTAATATATTATATTCGTTCAACTTATATAAAACAATTTATTATTTTAATTTATTAAATTATTTTTTTATCAAAAAATCAAGTGAGAATAAAATTTTATTTAAATAATTAAATAAAAATAAATATTAAATTCCATACTTTTTTGGAAAAAATATTAGATTTTCATTAATCCTTTATTTAAAGAAGCATGTAAAAATCTCCATCAAATACAACTAAAAACTATATCAAGAAAGTTACATTTACTTATAACCCATATTCAAAAAATACATTATTCATGATAAGTGTAGTGCCCAAAATGTCCATTTTCTTTAAGGAAAACTAATAAAATTGAGATTAGATCCATGGATCATGGTTAATTTCAACTAAGTGTCCATTATGGATTATCCATATAATCTAGGTTCATTATTCCAATCCATGTCCAACTTTCAATTGTGTTATACCATATCTTGTGCCAACTTCAAAACTAGTTTGAGAGCGAGTCCAACTTTCGATTGTGTTATATCATATCTTGTGCCAAATTCAAAATGAGTTTGAGAGCCATTAGTTCAAAATAGTTATTGGTTTCCTTGCCAATTCCATCTTTGAAAGATATGATATGATTTGAGAATAAAACTAAAATTATTTTGGAACCTTCTATAGGAGAATTCCTTTGTGATGTCCTTGTTTATTGCCTCTTCTCAATGAGAATGAGTGATTTAATTTTTTTTATAGTTGTTGATAAGAATTTAAAATATTTAAATTGTAGATTACACATTTGAGAGGTAATGTTTTGGTGTCCTGAAAGAACTTCAACTCCTTGGCTAGCTAAACTTCCCAAGCTATGTTAAGAGTTTGATCTTATTTTCATCCTTTTTAGAGCACTATGAACTAAAAACTCTTTTACAATGTTTCACCTCCCCTAAGGTTATTGATTCCTATCATCCTCTCCACCTCTTTCCACAGTTCATTTGAGTAATTATAATCCAACATGATCTGTACATTCATTTTTCCACCTTGTTGAGAGAGGCTACACAACCTTGACCTGGTGCAATTTATTTTTTAAATTACCTCTTATGTGGGTTCCCTATTATGTACGATAAAATAAATAAAAATATTGGTTTTTGTAGGGAATTTTAGTTTCCCTAATGTTCTATGCCATCAAATTTGTTTTCCTTCCCCACCTTCCTCTTCTAGGTATTTGTAGATCCTATACTGGGAAAATATGTCCTACAAGGTTTAAAGACCAAGTTAGTTGATATTCTTCCTCTTTTAGCCTTACATTGTTGTCCCTGAGAATGTTGAATTTCATTCTTCTCCAAATAATATATTTTCCTAAGTTAACCACTATTGGTGCCATGGAATTGACCTCTCCCAATTTACAACATGTCTAAGGTTATAATATACTTTTTTTCCTAATGTAATGTCCCCAGCCACTCCAGGTTAGGCCATGTCACCTAACCCAAGTTTTGAACAACCAAACTGTAACAACTCCAACATACCATTAATGAATGTTACAGTAGGAGTACATTGTGTGGAGTCTACTTTAAGTTCATTCCGTACAAAATCACGTGTATTAATGTGCTCGACCAAAGCCTGAGTCACACCACACAACTTATAGCAACAAAATTAATTCAAATAAATGTGTGTACCAACTTATTGACCCCATAGTGCAACTGTGCGCGCAACCACCTATGTGTCATGCACCAATTCTATTAATCCTATGCACACGGTCTAATTTTTTAATCACACACACACACACAATGGAGTTCGAACCTCTGAAGTACACAAGTTACAATCATGCACACCCGGATACTGAACCCTTTTCTTAATGACTCATAATCATAACCATGAGGTTAATTTAACATGAAAGAATACCACATTTGTCATATCCATGCACAACTACAATTACATGCTATATGCATCATACTCACAGGTGCAAGCATTATTAAGCAAGGTAAAAACACATATATATGGTGAAATACAAGAATTTAACCCATATAAAAAATAGGTAAAGAAGCACACATTAGACAAGACAAGCACATAAAGAACACTTTTGTTTTATGAAAATCACCAACTACGTCCTTGAATTAGACGTTCCTCCAAACCATATACATTTTTATCATAATATTTAAGAAACAGGTCACCCATGAGCTGTGGCTCAAATCCACTAGGGAAAATAGGCTACTAATCACAAGCTATGCTTGAAAACTCAACATAATTTCTCAGTCTTGGGAGCCCACTACTCAACTAGTCTATAATCCCTCATTCCACACACAACTGTCACACCCAAGGAAGTGTGTCCCTTATCTTCTCAACATTCCTTTCGCTTCCCCACTTCCCTTACAAGGGTTGCCAAAAACATGATGGAAAGGAAGTATTCGAGCCATGCGACTAATGCCCAGTGCACCAGGGAATAATTCTCGCCAAAAAATATATCGTGGAGAATATGCCCACGGGTCTGAAAACCACTCCACAATAGTCAGTCTCTCACATAGAGATATTTCTCACAGTTTGTCCCACCTTGAATTTTCAATAGTATCTATGGTTATATCTCGTAACTCCCCCTGCAAGTTTCTCTGGGAAGATAGGGTAATAATCATATTTTCCATATATTTTGACCCCCTCCTACTCATGAAATCTTTCCACATGAATAATAATAGTAATAAATTCCCTCAAAATACACTAAGGCCAACAATATATATTTCATTCCTTCCACTTGACACTTTTCATTTCTAAAAGAAACTTTAAGCCACTTGGTGACCCATTCCCTATCCTTGAGAACTTAGGATAAAATAATAATATATTTGACATTACACTTTTCCTGGAAATATTATAAAATATTCCCAAAGACTTATGTACCACCCTGCTTTTTCCCTTTTCCAGCAGAGTAGCCCCCCCCATTTCATTTCCATCTCAATTAGGCAACGTGTAGCGATGCAATATTATATTAATATTCATGATTGTATTTAAATGGATAAGCACACTGGATTATTTGCATCCAAGCTCACAATCCTCATATCATATAGACTCTTTGGCCTCAAAACATAAGATTCATTCTCATGCACTAACCCAAGTGCACACAACACAGTGCAATGTGTGCACTTTCCCAGGTGCACGCAATGCATAAAATGTGCACACCATGCCTTTGTTAACACTTCTTTGTGCACTTACTCTGATGCGCGCAACACCAAAACTAGGTGTCCTTGGCTCACCAGTCTAAATGTTCATTACATTTACACTTGATAGAAGTCGGCTCACCAACCTATATGTGTAATTACAAAGGGTTCCTAGATTATGGAAACTATTATCCCCTCCCCCTTAGGGTGAAATCACGGAGATGGGTAACACTTTCGTGACAATTGGATCTCCAAAATTTTGAAAAATATTTTTTCGGCAAAACTAATATTCTTTTTCGACCGAAAGTTATTGTTTTCAGCCGAACTAGTTTTTGACCGAAAAGTGAAATGTCAAATCGAACGGTGCAGTAACAACACCCTTGATTTGTGTGTAATAATTTAGTCGGACGGATATTTTCCATCTGGCAATATGTTTTCGGCCGAAAGATTATTCGATCGAACTATATTTTGGACAAAAGATGATTTATATATCAACCACACATCGATTTTGTAACGTTTTCAAACTTTGTTGGAGTTTGTTGGTGTTTTTGAGCGTCTATGAGCATAGAGGTTGTGATTGAGCCAGTTGTTTTTGAGTGTCTGTGAGCGTTGGTGTTTGAGCGTCTGTGAGCATCTATGAGAGCGAGGTCGTGTTGGCATTTGTGAGAGTTGGCAAGCCGAGCTCCAGGTATTTCTCTGACCTGTAGTATTTAGGTTTAATTTTAATTTTTATGATGTATTGTTAAATTTTAATTTTAGTTTTTAATTTATAATAAAAATTTAATTTCTTGGCCCCTGTGGCGTGCCCACGGCTTGGCCACAGAGCTGGCCCCCTGCGGCCAAGGGTATAGTTTAGTAACAAGAATCCCCATTTTCTTGCCCCAATGATAGAGGATATTCCATCTGACTCAATAACAATGAGGTTTCTCTAAATAAAAACATAAAATCAAACGAAATGAACAACTAAGCATGCATGGATTTTTTTACTTTTTCCTCTACCTTTTAAACATGATGAATTTCTCTCTTCTCTCCTTATGAACGGTGTGTGAAACATAAATGGGTGCATAGTATATAAATAAGCATATTAGTAACTCCCTCTTGGTCTGTATCAAAAAATAGTTGTGATAAAAAGCCTGCACCACATGTTGTCAACAACGAATATTCCCTTTTCTTACGCCACCCACCCACGGCTTGGCCATAGGGTTGCCCCCCATGGCCAAATCTTCCCTCCGACTCATTACTTACAAGTTGTCTCTTAAATTTCAAATATTACTTACTGCACTCTCGTTTGATTTTTCAACAAATGTAAAGCAATATTGCAGTCCAGATTTTACAATTTTTTATTTTCATTAAAAGCAAAGCAATATTGCAGTCCATATTTTACAAATTCTTTATTTTCATTAAGTCAATGTGTAGTTGTACTAGGAGACACCATCCTTTCTTTTTTGGATTTGTATATAACAAAAAATTATGATATACTAAAATTGTCTAAATTTATATTTATATTAAATTTTTTTTTTTTTTTAAATTATAAGTTATTAAAACTTTTCATAATTTAATATTTAATATGAAATAATAATTTTATGTAAAAATTATTCTCATTATAAATGTAATTTCAAAATACATAAATATTAAATATATTTAATTTAATAATATATTTTTTTATTTTTTAAAAGAAAATAAAAATACAAAATAACTTTATTTATTTCTTAATAATAAAATAAAAACATGAAATATAAGTATAAATATAGTTATAACTAAACTTATTAAAACATAAAATATAAATATAGTTATAACTAAAGGCATTGTTGTTACATTTATGGCAACTTCTCATTTTTAATTTTTTGACCTCACAAATGCATATCATTATGAAGACTTATCCTTTTCCATTACATAAACTTATCATTCAACTATATTTTCTTTCAAAATACTTAGATTTTTTATTTCATTTTCTCAACTCTTCCATAGTCCCAAGTTGGTGAATACGATTACAATTACATTTTCATATAATTGCCAAAATTTACTTTCAACATGTAAACTATAGAATTTTATTATATCATAGGTAATAGATTTTAATATTATATAAATGATAATTTATACGATAAAAATAATTCTCTTTTATTTTATTGAAAATATTGTAATACTTGAATATCATGGCCAAGTTTACATATGTAATATTAGAGTAACATAAGTTTCTTACAAATTTTAACTTACAAAGTATCTTACAATGCCTTGTTTACTCTTAAATTATATTAAAACTCTTTCATAATTTATGTTGTTTTCAATATTTTTGCACTTGATGATACAAAACATTGGTTGTAGGTTTTTAATAATGTGAATCTAGATTATAAAATGTATTAAAAATATTTTTATGATATTAAATATCAAGGTTGTATGGTTTTAATAATGCACGTAGATTATAAAGTATATTCAATATTGAGGATATTGAAAGAGTTCTACACATGAAATAATGTTCTTATTAGATGATATTCTCATATTATAAATAAAATCCATTGGATACCTTGATCTATAACACCTTGAATACAATTGCACCACTTCTCATCAAGTGAATGCATATGGTATGTTTGTTGTGTGTACAAGGAAGAATTCCCTCAATCCCTTAGACACCTTGCATTTACAAATGTCAATTTTCCCAAGGAGACAATTCTTTTGATTGTTGATGCAAGGAAAATGACATGGAATGTATTTCATCCAACCACACTACTTTGGACATGGATGGCCCTATATTGGATTTGATTCCCAGATATATGTTCCCTTAGTTATGGCCTCAAACAAAAATTTCTTTCAAAAAATCAATGATGAATATGATTATGTAATTCAAGCCAAGTTTTTCATTTTTATGTGCTCTTCATTTTATAACAAGATAAATAAATATTTATTGCTGAGAGTCATTTATATTTGGACTAGATTGACAAAACACATCTTGAAACCATCTAGTGAGACCTAATGATAATGGGTAAGTAAATCTCTCTCTATGCTTCACATGTCCTGCATATTGTCATGAGTCTTGGTCATATCTCTGTGTAAGACATGAGTGACCTACTTGTGTAGTAAATTGCTCAAAAATGAACCAGTCTCCCACTTTGGTGGTCTTTTCCAATGTCTTCCACTTTGGTGGGATTTTTCAATTGTAGAGACCCTTTGACTAAATGAATAGTTATAACGAATACTTCATTTTGGATGATAATGTCTAATTTATAGAAATAAAAGAGTCTTAGATGAGAACTAATTATTATACTCATTTATTACTTCACACATATTGACCAAAGTTATTGAATGATTATCTTATTGATGATATTTATATTAATATAATATAACTTCAAATTGACAACTTATTTCGTATGTTTGAATTGTAAATTTTTAATTTTTGAAATCTATTTTTTTGCAGCTTTGAATTTCATGTATGAAGTGATTTATCTTAAAGAGATGACTTAGAGTCTAGAATTTTGGAGTTAAATGTCTTTGTTTTTGTTATCATCCTAAAATGGATGTGGAACTTATGTATTTTACACTATTACTATTAAGACTTTGATTATAATATATATATATATATATATATATATATATATATATATATTTCATCATTTTGGAATTCAAAATAGCAATTTTTGTCTCATATATATTTGATTTTTCATAATATGATTTCTCATAATTAATGGGAAAAAATTGGCAAAGTTAACTTGTTATGAACTAATGTTTTGCCATGTATTAATTTAAATGTTTCATTTTATGTTTACTGTGTAATTTCGAAAATATGAAAAATACATGATTCTATTGTCAAATAATGTTTTGTATATTCTCCTTTTTACAATGCATTTTAAATTAAGCATCAAAGTCTTAAATACTTTTCTACTATGTATTAATTTAAATGTTTGATTTTATGTTCAGTGTGTATTGTTAAAAATATGATTATATTGTCAAAAGGTGGAATGAAAAAGTTAACTAGTAATGAAATAATGTTTTGTGTATTCTTTTTTTTACAATGCATTTTAAATTAAGCATCAATCTCTTAAATACTTTTCTGCTATGTATTAATTTAAATGTTTTATTTTATGTTCACTATGTACTATCAAAAAATGATTCTATTGTCAAAAAGTGGCAAAATTAATTGATGTGACAAATCGACAAACGTGGCAAAGTTAGCGATAAAATAAAATGCTCAAAATGATGTGACAAAAAAATAAATCCTTAAAATGGAAGAGATGATCAACTCTTGTTTAATTTTATCATGTAGTCATTAAAAAAATGTTAAATCTATAAGATATATTCACTTAAAGGTTCATATCCCCTTGAACCTAATGCAATATTATTAAAATAAAATAGAAAAAAAAATACTATTGAAAAAATTAAGGGTCAATCAAAATATTGTCTAACAATTTTTCATTATTTATATTACTATACCACTATCTTACTACTTCAAGTCAATATACTTGGAATAGAATTCACCAATTAGTTTGAGTGTTATACTTCTCCAACATTAATAATTTGTTTTACTACATAACATTAAATTTGTGTATAAACTTTTATTTTACTCTACATGAAATTAAATTTCTATATAAATTAATATGGTAAATATAAAATTCATGTTTTTTTTTAAAAGTAATATTGTAAATATAAAATTTGTGTTTTCACTTTGAAAGTCATGGTGAAAACTAAAGAAGAAGGTTATATATCTCCATACACCTTAACAATCAAATGGTTAAGGGAGAATCTCCTCTCCTATAAACAACAGAATCTCATACACAAATATCATGACCTTAAAAATAAATTATTATGATATAAAATAATAACAATCAAATGGTTAAGGGAGAATCTTTTATCCTATAAACAACAAAATCTACTACACAAATATCATGACCTTAAAAATAAATTATTATCATATAAAATAATTGTGACACTTAAAATATTTATAAAGCATTACATCTATATTAATTTTTTTGTTAAATTAAATATAAATTAACATTGTCAATAATTAAATATATAATAATTGTGAAACATTAAATGTTTATATCAAAAAACAATTTAATTAAAAAAACACTTTAATTTTTTATTTTTTTTAATTAGATGTAGAGGTTAAATTTGATATTGAATCCTTCGTATATATTAGAAGAGGTTACATTAATGGTTCTATCAATGTAATTGGGTATCATAAATATGTCATGTTAATGCACATACTTGGGAAAGGGTTAGTTCCATTTAGAATTTAGAAGTGGGTATCTTGGTGATCCATCACTAGAATTTGCTAGAATCTCGCAAATCCAACCATGCTTAAGATGTGAAGGAACTTCTCTTTAAATAGAGAGTTTCTAGATCAACCTTTTACAATATATGTTAATGGGTTAAAACATTCTAAAGGAAGTAAACCCCATCGATGGGGACAGATCCATAATACATATATGGGAATGAGTTCAAACATTCTAAATCAAGTAAACCCCATCGAATGAACTTCATAAAAATATATTTTACTTGTCTTAACATGTGAGCCATTTCCAATCACAAGATGGAATGAGAATTTGATATCATAAAGTTGCCCTAATACTATGCTTTATTTAAAAAAGATTAGTCTCATCCAAATGTTAGAAGGGGGCATGCTTAAAAGGATATATGATGATGGGTCTATTAGTCGGATCATGTACTTAAAGATGTCTCATAAATATGCCTAGTAGTGAGCATGCCTAAGTTAGGATTAGTTTCATCCCTTGCACCTAAGGATACCTCACTTCTTGACTTAAAAAAATAACTTGTATTATATAAAATGCATGTCCCTAAAAAATTAAGTTCTCCTCTATCCTATATTAAAGTTAGGGTGCACCCCAAGAAATTATTGGTTCTTTCACTCTTATACAAATTTAGGTTATAACATACTTGGGCATAAATTTCCAAGTGATTCCCTCATTCATATCCTAATTAGAGTGGAATTCCCCAAGAACATACTTTTGGGTATTAATGGGGGTGTCATAATTCGAAAGTACTTCTCTTACTCTTATTCAAATAGGGTGCACCACAAGTGTTTCCCTTGTTATTATACTAGCACAGCCACATAATTGTGACTGTGGCTGATGAACGCCGAAAGGCATATTTATTTTGCGAACATATTTATTTTCTTACTGTTTTGTTAAATTAATGAAA
Source organism: Picea mariana (assembly GCA_032191745.1). NCBI lineage: Eukaryota > Viridiplantae > Streptophyta > Pinopsida > Pinales > Pinaceae > Picea > Picea mariana. The sequence continues at coordinate 10,022 of JASDQU010315299.1, forward strand.
TCGCCTAACGGCAAAGGAAGTACACACAGCATTTGATGATAAAAGCATACAACAATTTCATAGTTCACTTAGAAATTTGAAAAGAAAACGCTGTAATTTGCAACGCCATGGTAATTTCAAATGCACACGCAATAATTTCACATGACGACGCACTGTAAAAAAATGACGGCGCACTGTAAAACGTTTTAATTCACATCCAATTCAACAGAAATGAAACAACAACAATTTACATCCACGCGCATCTGTCCAATTTCTTAATAGCTATTATTATTTGTTAATCACTGAATGTGGCAATCTGGTGATGAGCAAGTAATTTTTTAATTTGATTTAGTAAATGTGAAAAAGTAATCACATAAACGGACGTCTTTATAAATGAGCGGAAGTTAATTTATTAAAATATCATCCATTGATTAGAGAGGACGACGAAGAATATGCCAGCATCTTCAATTGCGAACCATAAGATTGAAATTTATGATTAAAAGGTGATTAATTCTGCCCATTGTCAATAGGTATACGCCTTTCGGCGTAATTAATTCTTGTTTAAATCCCAAGAACATAATTTTAGCACTAATTAAGATGCAAATTCATTAAGTTGTTCTATCACTCCTATATATGTAAAATAAGGTGTACCCCAAGCATGTCTTTTACTTCTATACTAATTAGGGTGAAATTCCCCAATGACATAATTTTGGGTATCGATAGGGGTATAAGTTACCAAATGGTTCTTTCACTTTCATACAAATTAGTAGTTCCCTAAATCCTATACTAATTAGGTTGTAAGTATTAACAATATAATTTTAGGTACTAATTGGGGTGCAGTTCCCAAGTGAGTTTTTTATACATAGTATTATAAATATCATAATTAAAAATATGTTTGAAGATAGTCAAAACAAGTTATCAAAATCTGGAATGTACTTTCAATGAAACATTAAAATTTTTGGAGTGTACACATATGCCATGTTTGTTTAAAAACAACGCAATGGTATTCCATCTTCAATTATTCGTTCATGATCGACTTTGGACATTTTCCATTTTCTAACTTTTTTTTTTTTATTGAACTTCTATTAACTTTATGCATGCTGCACATGCCAAATGATTATATTGACAACTCGTGACATCTGACTGGTAGTCTTGAAAGTGAACATGAGTATCGATTTGATGGGTTTCTTGAAAAAAATATCATTTCAATACAATGGATCCTCTTTCATATATAAAACCGTTATCATCAAAATCTTCTAATAGCCTCATCTTTTGTTTCGTGTGTCACATCAAATAATATTTCACATTTTTAGTGCTGTCTATAGGTGAAACCATGGAAAAAACATGTTCTGCAAATAATTGGATATATTGGACAAAAAATAATTCGTGTTAGATTATCACACAAGTATGTATCTACAAGTTATTTAAAAAAATTTAAACATAAAAATTTGACCTTCTATAACAAGATCGAAAACTCTATCGCCATCAACTGACACTATAGTTTCATTTGATTCCATCTCCTCTAAGCTTGCAAATGAAATTTTTCCTTTTACATTAAGTTTAGTATGTCTCCAAGCTTTAACATATCCTGCATTTTTGTTCTCACAAATATCTATGGATTATGTGTCCTCTATGCAAACTAAACAAAAACAAGAGTCATATCGTCTATCAAATGCAAACCCATTTTGAAAACAGTTTGTTTTAACTGAACGTATTTTTATTGTCCCAGGTATTGTACTGACGTTATATGGGATTGATCTATTTACATCTTCGATTCCAACACACCAAAAAAGCCTGCACAAGACAAGAACTTGTTAACTTGAAATCTCTCAAGAAAATGATTGAAGATTGAATATAAATTTGAACACGTTCAAATTTATATATCCTATGCATATACATGTAACATTTATACATAGAGACACAATGCGCACATCCCTTGATAGATTATATTCATGGCTTAGCACCATGTTGCACCATTCAACAACTTGTTTAGCCAATTCAAATCGATCGGCATGAGGGTTCAGTTGATACCTTCGAAGTGCTTGTTTTGTACATGCCCCTGCATCATCGTGCTCTCCTTTTCCATGACCAGTCTAAAAAAAATTCCAACAATGTGTAATTTTTAATTTTTTATGAAGATGGCATAACCAATAGAATGATTGTGCAGTTTTGAACTGACCCGCACACCCATCAGACCATATCCAATGTGATAGGATGACGTTGTATAGGATTTGTCTTCCTTCCACATACCCTGATTGTTCTGGTGAAATGATGAAGGGGAGGATAGGCTTGATTCTACTTGCTATCACCTTAGTTAAGAGGTTGTAAATGACATTGCAGAGAGCGATAGTTAGGAACTGCTTAGGGTGGTTTGCTAGCTCTTCTTTGGGAAGTAGGGTGAGGAAATTCGCTTTAAGGGAAGGGAGGACTTGAACTCGGACTCTAGAGTTTTCGATGATCTTCCATACCTCCACTCTGATCATTTTCCAACAATGATGAAAAAATTCAGCAGTGAAGCCATCCGGTCCCAAGGCCTTACCTTTAGGGGTGTCTTGGAGAACCTGATCTACTTCCTCGAGCATGATGGGTAGTAGCAGGGTTGCATTATGTTCCTCTATGATTAAAGAGGGTATGTTCTGCATGACCTGGATGATGGCTTGTGATCTGTCCCTTTGGAGTTCCGTCAATAGGTTTTGATAGTAGGTGACCATCTCCTCTTCCAGATCCTCATGGGAGTGGATGGTTTTCCCATTTTTTGTGAGTAGCTGAGTAATGTGATTGCATGTCTTCTTTGAATGTTAGACCTACGAAAGAAATTGGTGTTTATGTCACCCTCCTTTAGCCATTGGATGCATGAATTCTGTCTCCACAATATCTCTTCTTGGGATTTTCTTTCCTCAATATTTTGGCTTATTTTTGCTTCGTGTGCTTTGAGGTCCTCAGATATGCCCTGCTCACAGATTTGTCTTTGTATGATGCCCATTTGGTCCATTAGTTTCTTTTGGGCCTCGAATATTTTTCCAAAGGTGTGTTTGTTACAAGTCTTGAGCCTCTGATTGAAGATTTTGAGTTTCTATTGGAATATGTACATCTTGTATCTGTATGGAACTGTCGTCGCCCTCCACCAGGTGTGGGCATTTTGTTTAAATTCTGGATGGTTGAGCCAAAACCATTCCAGCTTGAAGGGTTTTCTTCCTGGCATGGATGGAATGTCTAGCAAAATTTGGATAGGCCAGTGGTTTGACCCATGGAAATCGAGGATGCACGCTTCTAGAGTTGTGCCTTCCAACATGATGGAATCAGAGAGAAGAAAGTGGTCCAACCTGCAAGATATCTGATGGGATCCAGTTCTTCGATTTGTCCAAGTGAAGATGCCATTTGAAGTATCTAT
>JASDQU010315304.1:0-13391 GCA_032191745.1 Picea mariana
ACTTAAATGTTCAAGTACAAGATGATTCAAAATGAAAATGTCTCCTTGGTATATATAGGAGACTAGGAGGTATAATTACAACTAATGGCCTAAAGCCAACATAAATAAAATAACATTACTAATATAATATGCCCCAATTAAGGGGTAATGAGCCAATATTAGGGCTTAACAAAAATATTGAAAATAGACAGATCAATGATGTACACCCCACTACTATTTTCATGACCACAAAAATTCAACCAGAAGAACCAGTAGATCCTGAGGAGGGGGAGTACCTCTTCCATTCACATATGTGGGTGAAGGGGACCCCATTTCATTTCATTGTTGATAGTGGTATCTAGAAGAACCTAATCTTAGTTGAGGTCATCAAACAGTTGGGTTTTTCAACAACACCACACCTGCAGCCATACAACATCAGGTGGCTTCACCAAGGATGAGATCTCTATGTCAGCCAATAATGTCTCCTATCCTATGGCATCTAACCCTTCAAGGATGAGGTAGTGTGTGATGTTTCCCCTCTTGATGTCTGTGATGTTATTTTGTGTCAACCATATATGTGGAAATAACATGCTATTTATGAGTCTCGACCCTATATTGTCATTATTACTATGGGGTGTCAGCTCTACAAGATACCAAAGGTAGTTTCGACTATTGTTCCACCAAAACAGTGCCGCAAGGTAATCTCTCATACTGCAAAATTCATCGTCTTAAAACTTTATTCAAAGGATGCACAAAATGCCATTGCAGCCAATGTAGTCTCAACACCTTCTATCTAGTAGAAGTATATTTCATAAGAGAAAGAAGATATTTTTTCTTTCCCTACGATGGTGCCTACACAATGCCCCATTACACCCAAATACAACAAGTTGGTGGAACATATTCAACCCCACCAACAACAGGTTTGTGCCAACCTTCCACAGATCAAGCAATGCAACTTCTCCAACAATGCACACAACTCACCAAGATTCAGATTCAGAAAACACTTTCCCCTCTTCCCCGAGCACTCAGTGCAATGGACACCATTTCTTCCTAAGGGGGGAGGATTGATCTAGGTGGATATTGGTGGCCACCCACCTGTTCCAACTTCTAACTGGCTCATATTAACAGTTTTCAGTTCAACATGTTTCTCTGTAATGGGGAAATTTCTTTGTAATTGTGGGTTCTTCACTTTCGGCACTATCCTGAAGCCCTACACAACATCTAGGTGGATATCTGTGGCCACCCACCTATTCCAATTGGATTATTTTGGAATTTTTCATGTCAATACATATTTTTGTACTTCTAGGGCCATTTTGGGTCCCTAAACAATGTCTTCTTATCTTTCCATGGTCAAACTGTGGACAGATTCAAAGTCTAATGGGATAATTCATAGTTCTCTAAAAGGCCTTTCCAATGGGATATTACATGCCTAAAACATAGATCGTATGAAAAGGTTACGACCCTGGGAAGTTGATGTACTAACATACCCCAATGGGGCCCAAATGACTTTTAGCGCTTCATCTCCTAGAGTTATGTTTTTGGATGTCTAGGGTTTTTGAATTCATTTTTATCATAGAAAGGCCTTTAGAGCCTCATTATAATTATATTCTTGTGAATGAGTGTAGCCTTCACATCTCTTCTCAGAGATAAAGCTGCCACCATTCTAGCAAGTGTTTCACATTGTAATTTTACAGTCTTTGTACATTTCTTTCATTAATAGAAATCATGTATTGTTTTATTTCTTGGTTTCTAGTGATTGTTATGCGTATTTCATTGTAATGTATCTGTGTTCATTTCAATCCAAAAATATTTTGGATCATGGTAGGAGAAATAGGGGTTCCAATGAGGGAATGGAGGATATGGAGAGGGGAATGTCGAGGAAATAGAGTAATTCAGACCCATAGGAGGTATTCTAAGGGGATTGGATGCTTGAGTTGATCTGGAAGTAAATATAGGATGCTTTCCTAACTTTTTTTATACTATAGGAGCTTGAGAAAGCACTTGATTTAGTGTTTCACATTAAAACATTTCTACCTTGGTGAAAGGATAAGGAAGGAGGCCACTAATAAATTTGATACTGAGAATTGAATCAATATCAATGATAAATAATTTTTCCAATAGCTTGGTGAACTAGGAAATATAGAATTGAATGGAATAACCTAAAAACTAATGAAGATTAAGCCATCGATCCCACAAATATTGGTCATATCCCAATAGGTAAAGTTCATGTTATTATTCCTCATAAAATGTTGTCCAACTTGTAATAGGGTTTGAAGGTGGAGATTCATCCATGTGGAGTGATCTAGTGTGTGTTGACACCATTCCAACGCTAAACCCTCTAAACACATTTTTATCAACTCAAGTTTCTTGGACTCAAATAGTATTGGATGATATGAGAAATACATAGAGAGGCTATGGATCTAAGAATCCATACCTTCACCATCCATTTCACCTCCAAATTGTTACAAGGAAACCTTTGAGTCAGGGGAAAAGTATGTGGATTGATTGATGAGGGCCCATTCATTTAAGAGAGAGAGACTACATTATGGTGTGAAAATTGTCATGATTCAACTATAGAAATTATTGTATAGTAATTTCAATGGTGGAATTTAAGGTATGTTTTTCCTTTTTGGGTGCCATGAATGTAGAAACAAATTGATCCACTGAGCATGTCTCAAAAACAATAACATATCAAACATAATATACCACTAAGGATAATAGTGATCTAATGAGGAGTAAGCATAATGACATGGCATTTATTGAAAGTGAATGGCCAATGAGAGACTATAGCAAGTTGATATACCCAAGATAAAACCTTCTGATATGCATATTTCTGAACAAAAGGGTTGTAGCCTATGCGAATTCATGATTTTTTCAATGTCTCAAATATATTTGTGCTACAATTGATGTGTTTGAGAGAGCCAAAACTTCAAACAATTAAAAACATAGAAATAATATTTCTCATGGATTAGGAAATGAAAAGCCACAACACCTTCATTTGTCATTATATGTATAGATAAATACTTATCCATCTAGCCATTTGTTAAAGCTAACTAAATTAACATGCATAATGAAATTTATTTAGTATTGAGCACTTATCCACTTGCCACAACCATAATAGTATAGATAATAAATGAAAATGGCTCCAATAATAATAATAATAAATGCATTGACTAAATTGTATCTCCTTAGACACTTTCCCTTAAGACATATCGATACTAGTATATCTATGGTTAATAGAAGTAAACATTATACAAAATCAGGAAAATGACATACACACAATAAGACATGAAAGGAAAATATTATCTATTTAATTGAGAAATCTCATTGTTGGTGAGGCTACCTCCTCAATCCTAGAGTGGTTAAAATAGAAACATGATCTAGAACCAAAAAGGTCACTTTGATATGTAAAAGAAAACCTATAGCAAGTGTATGGTTCTCTTGTGTTAAAATGTTGAAACACCAACCTAAAATCTAGCATCAATCTTCTACAATGGAAAATGAAAGAGCATGAAATTATCATTATGACATCATGTTTTCAAGTGATAATTAAAGAAAATGAGAGTACATTGGAAGAGACTAGTGCAAATGCATCCTCATATAAGTGCCACATATTATAGAGTTTCAATTTCCTTTGTTTTGTTTTTTTAACTTTCTTTTTTTTAAATATCCAAGTCTCCTCTTGATTGTTCAATTACCTTTGCAGTTGTTTCAAGTTAATTGCATGTTAGTGTATAAAACACAGGCCACATGTGAAACTTTAGCATTAAGACAATAATTCCATTGAATGAATATCTATTTTTATGTTGAGTTAAACAAGGATATAATAAATTTTAATCCATTTTTTTTTGAGAGCAAGGTTCAAATCACACATTAGCTAGGATTCGAGGGTACCAATTTGAGAATTAGGACCCAATTTCACACAAGTTATGATCCATATTATTTTGATAACAAAATGAAGGAAGAGATATAACAATGATATATACAGGAATATTGCAAGATACACATAAATATTGCAATAAACATAGAGATACAGTAATGCACAATTTTTATTAATGAGAGAATGTACAAAAACTGTAAAATTACAGAGTGAATGACTTGCTAGAATGGTGGAATATTATCTCTGAGAAGAGATGTGATGGATATGATCATTCATAGGAATATGATGATGTTTAAAATGAGGCTCTAGAGGCCTTTTTATCATAAATAAAATCCAAAACCCTAACCCTGGAAGATGAAATGCCAAAAGGTTTGTGGGCCCGATGGGGGTAGATGGTACGACAACTTCCCAAGGGAGAACCTTTTGCATACGATCTATGTTTTGGGCACACGATAGCTCATTTGAAAGGTATATCCATGGAATATACATTTTTTTGTCATGATTTTGGATAAAACCTATAGTGTGACTATGGTGGGCACATAAAATGTTGTTTAGGTGCTCAAAATAGCCCCATAAGTTTGGGACTCAAAAAGATGTAGAAAAATTACCAAGGTGGAAACCCTTGTTTTGAGCCAATGGAATACGTTTGTGGCCATTGATTTACACCTGGATCAATCCTCCACCATTAGGAAGAAATTTTCTCCATCACATCAAGTGCCTAGGGAATATTTTGTTGAATCTAAACCTTGGTGAGTTACTTTCCTTGCGAAATAAGTTGTCTTGTTGATTTTGTTGAAGGTGTTTATGAACATGTTGTTGGAGGGGTTGTTTAACCGATATGGATTCATGATATTCTTGAGAGTGGGAGGACTTCATCATTGAATATGTAGCATGAATAACATGAATGTTTTTATCATAACTTGGTTTGACTATGCAGTGTGGAGGCACCCATGTAGGTGCAATAGGAATATCTTGGTGTTCTTCTACACTCTTATGATCTTCTCATGCTGGATAGAAGGGTCTTGGGCCGAGGCTGTATTGGTCGTAGTTTCCTTCTATTCTGGCTAGGTTGGGAAGAGGCTAAAATTTTTTCTATGAGAGATTAATTTGCGGCATTGTTTTGTCAGGACAGTAGTTGGAACTACCTCTAGTATCCTGTCAGACTGACCCCCAGAGTAACAATGAAGCTATGAGGTCAATACTCATAAACAAAATGAAAAATCCACATATAGGTCTATCCTAACAGAAAAACATAGACTTCCATTGGGCAAAAAACACACAGTACCTCAACCTTGAAGAGATTGATGGAATATGAGAGGTGACACTACTNAAATGAAATGGGGTACCCTTCACCAAAATATGTGAATGGAAAATTTGCTTCCCCTCCTCAGGATCCTCTAGTTCTTCTGGTTGGATTATTGCGGTTGCGACAGTAGTAGTGGGTTATGAATCAATTATCTATCTCATTTTATTATTGTTTGAATCATATTCTAAGTCTGGGATCATATCTGTTTCTTTGAGCTCGACCACCAATGACTGTTTTGAGCAACATTCATCAATGTTGTGCCAAGGGATTTTGTGGAAGCCGCACCACTTCCTAGTCTCCTTCATCATCTTCTCGTTTCTCCTCTTTTCCTACATCTTGGAATAGTTTTCACGAGGTTGGATATTTTATGGATTAGGGATACCTTTACCATTCTTTTTTTGTTGTGGATTTGCAGACCCAAATTCCCACTTGTTTTGCTGCTTAAATTTCTTCTCAATATTGACAACACATCTATAAGCAACTCTTAGTGATGAGATGTCCAAAAAATCCATTTTTGTTTGGATGTACCTATGTAGAGCCCCACAATATTTTAGAACTAGATGTCACTTAGAGTATTTGATACCTATCTTAGTATGCAAGGTATGGAAGGTATTTGTGAACTTCGACACTATTTGGTACCTCTTTTGATGCAACATTGTCCATCTCATGTACTGGTCATCATAATTTCCCACGGGGTAATATTGCTCCTTGACCGCATCCATAAAAGAATCCCAATTGGGCTCAGCCCCAAATATTCCAGACTCCTCTATCAAACTTTTCTCCCAGTAAGTTTCCCACTAATTCTTGACATGGGGGAAAGCCTTAAGGTGCGCAAAAGTGATATTTTCTCTGTCGGAAAAATTATGAACAAAGAAATAACCTTCTAGAAAATTCAACCATTTTTCCAAAGTGTCTGCATCAATATGACCTTTAATTATGGAAATATCAAAATTAACCTGTACCTTGAATGGGGTAGCATCTCCAAATCGATTGCTTGAAAAAGACGTGTGTATTATTATCGACAATTGTTTAAGGATTTGGGAAAAATTCACCCACATCTCATTCCTCTTTTGAGCGAGGGACTACATGAGGAATAGCTTGATGGGATCTTCTTGTAAATTTGTTGAACCTATAGAGAATAGATCTAACTATAAAATGACATACACAATTTACAGAGAAAATATGAGAAAATAGAAGCAGGAGAGAAAGAATGGAATAATTATCATTAACCAAATGAATGAATGACAATTTACACATGATTTACTTTGTATAACTCAACTAATGCACACTGGAGGAGAATTCAATGTGCCATAGAGGTGGCCTAGAGTGATATGGACACACACCAATAGTTATGGGAGTAAACTTCCACCTATTCTAGTCTCTCAAGAAGTTACGAGAGTGAACTACCACCTAGTCTAAGTTAAATAGTCTCTCAGTATCTAGTTAACTGACTGAAACAAAGTGAAGTGAGGAGGAGATTAGGGAATCATGAGTAATGCGCTAGTATGGTGATGATCCCAAGGACAATGCACATTAGATGGTGATGATCTCAATGTTTCATGGTGATAATCCCAATGTGGCATCTAGAATCCACTCAACTAATCAAACTAAAGTGTGAACTGGAGAGAATATTCTCCTAGAGGAATATTCTCCCTAAACTATAGGAGACTGAATAATGACTAATAAACATAGAAAAAAAACTTAGGAAAAATAAATCCTAGGTGTGTGTGAAGTATCTCCAACACTTCTTCTCCCTATTTCATCTCCAACACTTCCTAGGTGTGTGAGGCCTCTTGGACTGGCAAGAGAGATTATCCTCAAGGGAAAATAACTTGAGACCCATCTCTCTATATTCTAACCTCGTCGAGGACATGCACAAGAAACGAAAAACGAGTATCCTTCTCTGATACCACCGATCTATATTATTTTGAGAATGAAATGAAGAAAGCGATATAACAATGAAATATATAGATATATTGCGAGATACACAAAAATATTGCAATAAAAACAAATATACAGTAATGAACATTTTTTATTAATGAGAGAATGTATAGAAACTATAAAATTATAGAGTGAATGACTCGCTAGAATGGTGGGAAACTTATCTCTGAGAAGAGATGTGATGGCTATGCTCATTTACAGGAAGATGATGATGTTTACAATAAGCCTCTAGAGGCCTTTTTATCAAAAATAAAATGCAAAACCCTAACCCAGGAATATGAAACACCAAAAGTTTCATGGGCCCTGATGGGGGTAGTTGGTATGTCAACTTCCAAAGGGTGTAACTTTTGTATACGATATTCGTTTGGGGCGTATGATAGCTCATTTGAAATTTCTATTCGAGGAATACACATTTTTCCATCACACTCTATATAAATCCTATAGTGTGACTGTGGAGGGCCCATAAAATGTTGTTTAGGGCCTCAAAACAACCCTATAATTTTAGGACTCCAAAATATATAGAAACATTACTAAGCTGGAAACCCCTATTTTGAGCTAGTGGAATAAGTGGGTGGACATCGGTTTCTGCCTTGATCAAGTTAGAACATTGAGGAATAATTTTTAAATTAGGTTCGATCACCAAATCGAGAATTTTTATTACCACCTTAGATAAAATATGGGCCAATTTTGGTTTCAGGCCTTGTCATAACATCGAGATAGGGGTTCACATGGACATGTCCTAATTCCAAAATTAGAGATGATTGAGAAATTAGGGTTGATTGATAAATTAGTGTTGATTGAGAAATTGGGGATTGAGGAAAAAAAATATTCAAACAAAAAAAATATTCGAAGAGAAGAATAGGTGAAAGGAGGCGCAGATTTGGAAAACAACCATAGTTTTGGAATCAATGCACTGATGTAAAAATAAATGTAACAAGGGGACCAATTTGAGGATTGGGATTGATCTATAAATCAGGAACGATGCGATTTCAAACAAAGAATATTAAGAATGAAAAAAATATGAAGAAGAAAAGAAATAAAGACTTGAAGAGGAAGAAATCCCAAGGAAAGAACTAAGTCAAAATCAAACATGTAAAACACAAAAAATCCCATATAACTTAACCATGTAAAAGAAAGAATCAATGTTGCAAGTAAATAAGGAAACAAGAAAGAATTGTATCCTGACCAATGACAAAAAGTAGCACCCCAATTTTCCGAAAAACTTGTGGGGGTTAATGAGGTCTCAAAAAATGGTTACACTTTGAGAGAATCCATAAATCTATAAAAAATTACTTATTCAATCATACAGGTTAACAGTAGGTGAGAGTTTTAGGAAGGGTCATATCTTAGAATTCAAAAAAATGGATTATTTATGTCCTCCACTTGTAACATGAATATAGAGTACCCCAATCATATAGCTTCAATTATTTAGCAACTCCTCTGGAAGATAGAAGGTATGGTGTTGATTTCTTGTAGAGCTTCACCTAATGTTTGAGGTAACAGTCATAGTCATAAAGTTTTTATTTAACCGGGGTTGAATATTTTGAGAATAAGGGTCATTTCACTTTCCTATAGTTTTTCTCCACTACTTACGAGTGTCCATAGCCCCGGTGGAGTCACCCCAACATCACAAACCTTTCCCCACTACTAGTAAGCATCTATAGCCCTAGTAGAATTATCTACATGTCCCCTTTATAAATTGTATTCCTTTCCTATTTTTTTGTTTTTAATAATGTATGGGGGGAAGAAATGGGTTTTACATGCATATGGGGATAACTTATTATTATTAGGAAAGTATTTGCCATGCCTAAATAAGAATATGCCCTAAAAGAATTTTTAAATCTTAGATGTCTGATTGAAAATTATTCACATGGTGTACTCATTTAATATGAATGGATGATATATTTAGGTTATTTGGATCACAACTTAATTGAATATTCAATATCCTTTGGGCCTTAGTCATTTTGGGAAACCTCAATTCCACCACAATTTTTAATTCTAGGTAGTGTGGAGCAATTATCCTCAAATTATTTGTTTATGACATGAGTAAGAAGTAAAATGAAATATTAGAAAGTGTGTATGCTTTTAAAAACTCTTGCACTTAACCCAACATGGAACTACTAATAATGTTTATGACATGAGTAAGAAGTAAAATGAAATATTAGAAAGTGTGTATGCTTTTAAAAACTCTTGCACTTAACCCAACATGGAACTACTAATAATGTTAGCAAAAAAACACACCATGCAAGGTTAAAATTATTTCCAAACATGAAATACATGTAAGTTGAAACCATAGAGAAAATGAAAAACACTTAAATAAAGCTCAAAATTTTGTTTTAATAAAAAAGAGAAGATGGTGTCTAATTATAATGGTTGGATATATGTTCTTGGCCATGTAATCTAGTTCTATATTGATAAGTTTCTTATTTTATAATTAACAACTTATAATATTTTCTCGGGCTCCACTTAGCTATGTCATGCTTCACTTAGCTATGTTAGATAGATAACCAAGCTTGAAAGAGAAGGAGATATGAAAGTGAAAATTACATAAATATAAATAACATAAATTCTCAATCCATGTCAAGAATCTTCTTAAGAGATAAAATAACAAACAATTACTAACCAAGAAACGATAAAATACCAAACAATGACCAATCAAAAAACTTAAAATGCAAAAAAAACCAACAAAAAGTGAGCTCAAACCCATAACAAATTTATGAAGAATATAGTAGGAGAAGGAAAACCTGAAATGATAAAATCAAGTCTAAGTAGAAAAAAAATGCTAGAGATGAAAACCATCCATCTTTAATGAGTAGAAAATGAATTGCAAGTAAAAAGTTACTCAAAAGAATGATCACAAATATACTATACACTAAATTCAAATTAGAAGCAAACATGTATCATGAGAAAACCAATTCTCAAAAGTGTCTAAAAGAAAAACCAAAGATAAGAATTTCATTTATACCATTTAAGCACTTGGTTGTCTTAGACTATCTTGATTATCGATTGTTTAACCCATGGTGGTAATTTTTTTTATGGAATGCAAATAACAAGTATGATATATTTCACTCTATGGACTACAATAATACTTGGGTTTGAAGGGTTGAATGCTTTCTCTAGTGAATTATTTCCTAAAATTTTAATCTCATAAGATATCTTCTAAATCTTTTACTAACTAAATTTTAGTTGTGCACATGTTATGCAATGTTCTCAAAATTGTTTCTTCATATTATATCCATAATATCCTTTTGTGATTCATTAGACACTAGTACATTCCATCCCTATATAAGCAACACCGTTCAAGCATGAGGTGGGTTTTTCTTATCTAAAAGGAAATGAAAGAGAGGAAAGCCTATAATAAACATGTAAAAAACTTAAACGCATCATCTATAAAGAAAAATTAAAAGAAATGTTAAGATTGCCACATTTTAAACAAATGTCAATTTTATTTCGAAAAACAAGCTCTTCAAAACTTCAAGGGATATTTGTTCACTTGGTAATTCATGCATAAGTTTTGTCTTCCTTTCAAATACAACAATCTCTCCATGGTACATACCTATATATAATACCCTTCATCGGATAATGCCATTACCAATAGAAAATGACATGACCAAAGCAATGAAACATGACAATTTTTATTCGTTACTCTTCAAACATGATTATTTCTATTTCTATTTATATCCCTTCGACTTGATAAGCTTTTTAAGATTTAAAAAAACTTTTATTCTAAGTTTAATAAATATAGGTTGAAGGGTAAGAGTTAGTCCAAAACATGTATCACATATCCACCCTTTTTTATAGCACAATTTTATAGTAAAATTCATCGATTGGTTATACTACCTAATATGTGTTTCCCATTAAACACATTTTGTATTTTCTTGTAAAATTAACCTTATAAAACTTAGTGAACTATACATTGCTTGAATTGAAAAATAAAAACTATATGGATATTTCTCATTTGATATTCCATATTACCAATTTCATATTGTAGGTATATTTGAGAAAATAAGAGAATATCATTAAAAAAATACGCTTCTACCCATGGATTATAGGTTAAATTAAGGAAACAAATAACCAAGAATAATTTTAAGGATGGAAATTTATATTAAAACGTAGAAATTTGGGCTAATCTTACTAGTCCTTAATATGCAAAATATAAAATGTTTGGCTATATTTTTGTAAAAATATTCAATGTTCTAAGGATTTTATATATTTTCTATAATTTTTTGTTGATTTAAAGGTAAAATAGTTTTATTTTATGGAATTTGGGAGAATCGTTTTTTAGAAAAAAAATAGAAATTGGTGAATCTTTTTTTGCGAAAACCCCTGAAAAATTAACCCATTTGCAAAATTTAGCCCCTAAAATCATCTATGAAAATAACTCATACTTTAGCCAAAATTTAGGATTGATAGAAAAACTAGGCTATTTGGTAAATAATGGTAAAACATCTATCTAGAAAGAAGTAGAGAAATAAATAAATGGAAAAACATCTACATGTATGACTTGGTGGCCTCATTAACAAATAAAACTAGAATTAGACTAAGCCTTTATTCTGAATGGTACTAAAGAAATAAATCTAGTTATGCTACCCTATTCGAACCTACACTAACCACTAGCATGGTATGTCAAGTAAATTCATAATGCCAATGTAACCATCCATGTAGACGGTCCATGCCCGAAATAGCTTCCACGTAGTGAATGGGAAAGTGTTCATGAACACTCTACAAACTAGTATGAAATAGGGTATTAACAAGATCATTATTTGACATATTTTTGGCATATATTTTCCTACCATATCCACCTTTTTTTCCTCCTCATTACCATTATTTTCTATAGATCTTGTAATACCTTCATACCATTATGATGAGATTCACATTAGGAGTAATAGATGTAATTTTTAGTATTCACGTAAGGGCTTTTCTAGATTATGGATTAACTTAGAATATTTATCATAACATTGCAATATCCACCTTTTTTTCCTCCTCATTACCATTATTTTCTATAGATCTTGTAATACCTTCATACCATTATGATGAGATTCACATTAGGAGTAATAGATGTAATTTTTAGTATTCACGTAAGGGTTTTTCTAGATTATGGATTAACTTAGAATATTTATCATAACATTGCAAATATTTTTACTAATGTTTGGACTAACATTTTATCACTTAAAGCTTCATACATGTATTTTGCAATATTATTTCAAATACTAGCAAGAACCTCTAGTTGTTCTTGAGCAAGGATCACATCAATACCAACATCATATAGCACTATTATCCACATCAACACACAAACATTGAAAACACTCTACACATTCAACACAATAGTTGAAGTTTAATCATACATGTTGTGATTGTGGAGCATTAATGTATAGTTGAAGCAGTCATGAGATGCTCTATTTCACATTTAAAGATATGGTTTGTCAATTAATGTAGATGTTGCTAATTTGTATCATATATTGTAGTATCTACTCAACTATTGTTTGGATACTTGAACCAATGCATAAATGTAATTTCTAAAATATAAATGTATTGCTCCATGATTCCTGAAGCTATTAGTATAACAATTATAAACATTTAAAGTTTGATACCTATATCTCTATTTATATACAGGATCATCTATCCTCATGAACAATAATACATCATATAGAATCCAAAATTATGCAATAGACAATTTATTTCCTTATAATTTGAAATAATTGAGTTGCAATCACTTTCTTCGTGTTGTTTATGCATTTAATAAGGAAAAATTTGTATTTCTAGGTGGAAAACATCAAAGGAATAATCTTGCAAGGCCATTTTAGTGGTAGGTCTCAGTTTGAAAATTAGGGTCTAGAACCTTCTAGAGCCAGTTTGAGGCATTAAACGACATTTTTGGGGGTTGTGGTTTCTATAACTTGCATGCACACCCTCAAAAGCGTTCTACACTATTAGACCTTTCCAATGGTGCATAAAATGCCTCAATCGAAGCTCATGTGAAAACTTTATGCCTTCCACAAGGTGACCTACCTTGTAGACCACCATGGTATGAGTTGATACCACATCAGCCCCCTTAATCACACATATGGGGATAGCCATCTATTTATTTTCAAGAACATTGTAGAAGGTCAAAAATTGATCACTAATTGAGGGTTGATGAAGTAAAATCCTAACCGTAGACAATTATTGGGATATGTTAAATAATGGGATGCTAGGAGGAGAAAGAGTTCCATTATTTTGTATTGTACTTGTTCCATAGTTTAGCAAATCATCTACAAGTGGTATTTTGAGAGCATAACATAGGAA
>JASDQU010315314.1:0-13391 GCA_032191745.1 Picea mariana
TTTGCATGCTTTCTATTATCCTAATTAAATGATTGTAACATAAATATCTCTATTGAGATTATAAATCATGGATTGTCTTGATCTTTTGGAGGGAGAGTAATAAGGGAAGAGAAACATATTACAAGTGTGTTGTTGTTTTGAATATTTGAGTTGATCTAAGGATTTTTTTGTAATCTGATTATAAATGGGTGTTGTGTAATGGTGAAATTCCTCCCTATCTATATAAGAATCAATATGATCTCATGTGTATGAGATACTTGTTCAGAGCATTGATAATGGGAGTCGATGGTAAAGATATTATAACATGGATATTCTAGATGGAGCACTACTTTGATCTACACCAAGTGCCTATTGCATCGTTGTATTTAGAATATGATCAATTTGTTTGGTATCAATGGATTTGTGAAATAAAAAACAATTCTATTATCGTTTGGTCCATTTTTACAGATGGATTGATGTCACATTATGGGGGTATTAAGAGAAATACATTCTTTAGTTAATTGATAAATCTTTGGCAAAAAGGTTCAATTACAGAGCACATTCAACAATTTCGAAAGCTCAATCTTAGGGTAAAGGATATTCCTGAGGATAATTTGTTAGATCTTTTTATGGGAACTCTAAAGGGGAACATTCAACATGAGGTGTGTCTCTTAGAACCTAAATCTTTAGAGAAAGCTTTCAATATGAAAAGGAAATTAGTGGAAAAAAAATATGGCTACTAGACGGGTGGCCTCTAACAACTATAGAGAGAATAATGTTCCCTCTCCTAACCTCAATCAATTGAAAAGGTTGACACCTCAACAAATGGATGAAATAAGAGAAATGGGACTATGTTTCAATTGTGACAACAAGTACAGCAAGGGGCATAAATGTGGTAAGAAGAAATCATTATATATAGATTGTGAAGAGGAAGAAGATCAAGAATTAGAACCATCAAAAGATCTAGATCTAGAAGATACTACTCCAATGATATCTTGTCATGCATTGGACGACATCARTACCCCACAAACACTCAAGATACAAGGATACATCAAAAAGAAAAAGGAAACATTGTTGATTGATTCTGGTAGTACCSATAGCTTCATCAATTACAAATTAGAAAAATAACTCRATTTCTTTGTATATCTAGCACCAGAGTTTCAARTAATGATTTAGATGGAGGTACCATAAATTKTTTTGGGAAGTGCCATAGTATTAAKATCAACAYGGRGGAKTATTTTTTGGATAGTCCCACATTTTCCATCGACATGGGTGGTCTTTRTGTTGTATTAGGGGTCCAATGGTTACAATCATTGGGAACAWTRGSCCTTAATTTTCAAGATATTTTCATGATATTYTCCTCAGAAGGCAAKGAAATTGAYCTTAGAGGTATCCAAAGGAAAACCTATAAGGTGATAAACTCTAATAACATGACATAATTACTCAAAAAGGGACACCATGGTGTAATTGCACAATTATGATCACTAGATGTTCAAACATATATGTCCAATGCTCCATTAGATCTCAAAATAGCTATCAACAATAATTCCAAGGTATTTGAAGAAATGCCTAAGCGTATTCCACCTGCTCGAGATCATGACCATGTTATTCATTTCCAAACAAGAAGTGTACCACCTAACATTAGGCCTTACAGGTATTCATATGCATAAAAGAGTGAGATTGAGCATATGATCCAGGAAATGTTATAGGTTGTCATCATTCAACATAGCCAAATTTCTTTCTCTTCACCAATGGTGATGGTTACAAAAAAGGATGGTTCCTGGCATATGTGTCCAAATTATAGACAACAAAACAAAATGACCATCAAAGATAATTTTTCTATTCTTGCCATTGATGAATTATTAAATGAATTGCATGGAGCAATTTTATTTACTAAGTTGGATCTTCATTTGGGATATCATCAAATTAGAATGAGGTAGGAAGACATTCCCAAAACAACCTTTAGAACACATGAAGGTCATTATGAGTTTTTGGTTATGCCATTTGGACTTAATAATGCACCTTCAACATTTCAAAGCTTGATGAATTCCATTTTCAATCCCTTCCTTAGAAAATTTGTGTGGGTAATTGTTTGTGACATACTAATATACAATGAATCTCGGGAAGAGCATGTACAACATGTTGATAGAGTATTACAACTATTGGAAGAGAAACAACTTTATGAAAATCCTTCCAAGTGTGCATTTGGGGTTCAAGAAGTGGAATATTTGGGTCATATTTTATCTCATGGAGGTGTAAAAGTGGACCCTAACAAAATTAAAGCTATGAGGGAATGGCCAATTCCAAAAAAATTGAAGAAACTTAGAGGATTCTTAGGATTGACAGGATATTAGTACAAGTTTTTCAAGAACTATGGTCAAATAGTAACACCTCTAACATCATTATTAAAGAAGGAAGCATTTTCTTAGACTCGAGTGGAAACCAAATTTTTTGAAAAACTTAAGTAAGCTATGTGTACAACTCATGTATTGGCCACACATGACTTCACAATGTAAAATACCTCTATGTTGGGATGGATCTTGATACATCATATACATGTATCACTTCCCGTAATTGCTTAAATTTATTGATCAATGGTTGGCAATAGATATCCTTTGTCTTCACTTATCTTCTACCAGGGACTATAAGATCCAACTCAAGAAGTTAATTCTTCATGGAAAACCATGGGGGCATATTGTTATTGATCACTACAACTAGCCAAATAGAATGGTGTTTTGGAGGGACTATGGCTTATCTCCATCCATAGCTATGCTCAATCAGAGGATTTGTACTTCATCCTTGAATTTATTGGGCCATGTATCCTCTATATGCTTCATGGCTACTGAATCTACTAGGATTCACATAACTCCCAACTCACTTCTATGTGAGGCATGCCACCCCTGCAACATGGTTAATTGTTTTCAATGAAAGAGACTTTGAATCCTTCGAATTATAGGCATGTGCCTCAATATCTTATGAGGAGGACTATGTTCCTTACCCTTGTTTTTTTTATTTATGGTACCTGTCATACCCACATTCTGGACATATGTCTTTGTCTGGATATTCATTTTTGTATAGAATACAATCATCTAGACAAGCATGGTATTATATGTACTCAACACCCACCATTTTCAGTATTTGTTTTTCCTCTGTGCAGTTATCGGAAAAGAAATTATCACTCGGAAGTACATTGTTTTGAATAACATTCAATTAGAGGGAAACAAAAATTTACACTGTCATTAAGCATGAATAAAATCGACCCTTTTCTTCCTTTATTGTGTGACAATATTCCTTCAAAATTTAGCAGAATTAATGGTTAGTTACCTCAAAAGTGCCATGAAACACATGTCTGACAAACCATACATTGCTTTCAAGTTGTATAGTAACATTGTTGCCCCTAGCCGGGTAGACCTTGAAGACTCCAGTACTAGACCAAATAGAGGGGGGGTGGAACAAGATTTCAGGTTTCCATAGAAAGTATCTATGACATCAGCGTCATCCCCTAGTTCCTTTTTCTAGAAGGCATCTAACAACATTCCCTCCATAGTCTGGGTATCCCATAACAAATCATCCATACCAACCTATATACCATTGTGAGTATATGTTGAAGAATGAAAGTTTAATTGAACAATTTGTAAGTAGCTATGTTGTTTAACTTTCCATTTTTTATAATTAATGAAAAATAAATAAAACTTTATATTAATTACATCGACTATGCTTTGTCATATTGTATTAAACATGTAGGAAACAAAGTATGGAATGTAGACATCAAAGGAGATTAGAATGTATGAACTCGACAACAACAAATTTGTTGAAATTCAATCCCACTCTCTTCAAGATTACAATTTTAGGGAAGGATAGTTAACAAGGCATCATCCCAAGGCCATGATAGAAGCACATTGTAAATAAGTTGAATTAACTTGTCCATATAAGATCAAATATCAAGAAGAGTATAAGGCACTAGAAGGATCTATAACTTAAAATCAAGTAAAACAAAGGAGAACTTAGATATGTAGTCCTAATATTAAAGATGAATCCTTGAAGAAAGATGAAGTTGCAAGTCAATTGGATAATTTACATAGATAGATCAAGGAGTATTAGAGAGAGAATACTATAGAAACAACTAGGATACTGAGGGAAACTGAGGATAAAGAAGAACAAGAAAAAGTAGAAGTCGAACTAATTTCTCAACAACAAGCTACTAAAATAAAGTGAATTTGACAAGGATACTGTAATGTCCCCCACCTATTGATGAAGAGGGTTGGAGAGACTCAATAGTATAGCTTTCCCCACTAGACTATAGTCTCAGTCATATTGGGGACAAGGTCAACCAGAAAACATAATATTCTAAAGTTAAGTTGACCTTGAGGAAAAATGGTAACTCAACGAAGAAAAAGAAAAGATGGGTTAGGTTAAGAGTTAACCCTAGGGGTAAACTAACTCAATGGAGGAATAGATTGGATTTATAAAGGAAAGGACAGGGCACACTCCTTATTTATTTTAGATTATTATCTTATTTACATTGGAGCTTTAGAGCACAATCAGTTTTGAGAGTTTTGAGTCTAAACCCCTAGAGATCAACTCAGTGGTGAAATATCCCACCTTTATTGATCCAATCTCGGTCCCAGAGGTGAAATAATCCTCCCACACCATTCTATAGTGTTGCAGGTTGGTTCTTTAGGAAGATTCCGGGCTAGGACGCAACCCAGGGGGGTTTCCAGCTAGGGGAGTGCACCACCTTGGAGATATTGGTTTGATCTCGAGGAAGGAGGAGGTATTTTGGAAAAATTTGGGTTCTCTCTGTAGGGTATCAGACATCATTCTTGGTTTATTACGTAGGATTTTATCCTTGAATTTTATTTATGTGAGCTTGACACGAATTGTAGAGAAGGAGGGCACATTGCAAAAGGTGGTTTTCAATGATTGGTGGCTGAGATCTTCATAGATTGGCTTGATACTTCACCATCTTGCTAGAATTGGTCTTGTTATCCCCCACTTTTAGGGATAACTAGGAGATCATGTCTCGAGGCTCATAGGTCCTAGACATGGAGTACCGAGAGAAGGATTGACTTTAGCATGGACCTGGAGGGCCCACCTTTTCTTTCTTCCAACATATTTATCTTGTCAGCAACAACAACATCCATCACCATCGGCTTGGTCCTATGTTAGAGAAGGTTCTTGCTCCATGAGGTAATTAGTCTGGGTATCATGGTATGTGTCACTTTGATCATAAAAACCATTAAATGTATGCATCTGGTTACTTTTATTTCTAACAACTGCTTGGATATTACACTTGCTCAGAAGGTAAAAGCAAGCTAGTAAAAGATAAAAGCCTAAAAATGAAATCTCGAGATGCTTCGCCCAGGGATCCTCAAGAAAGAAATAAAAGGCTTCTCAACAAGAAACAAGAGGGACCCAGAAAAATAATAAAACAAGACCTAACCAGAGGATAGGGGGTCTCATCATGAGCCATCCTTTTCATCTCTGTGAACGCACTTGTGGGTAACGTTGTCACCACTGGTCACCACGCCAGGGTAGTGTCACTTGATTAGCTCTTGATCAAAAAGAAAAAGAAATAAAATATAAAAGAATAAAGAGAATAAGAATAAAAGGAGAATGGGATTGGAAATAATGCATCCATGATAGGTACAACTCGCCTTCTAACAAAGGCACCCACAGGTAACATCTCTTGCATCCTTAGCCCTTATTGCACCCAGATGCTTGGACCTCCCCTGACCACATCACCCACTTACATGGCTTGGATGAGGTCTCTTCCGGGAACTTTCCTTTTCCAGTGGACACTAGCCCAATATGACGCCTTGTCTTTTCCCCTAGACTTGTATTGTAGGCGTGTGTAACGCATTTGAGTTGTTAACTGATGTATTAGGGATTTTATGCTCATGTTTAATAATATTGATGATGATATGTGATTGATATTGCTATGATCCTTGTGACTGATGAGTCCTGGAGGGCGTAGCCTTTGATGTGCAGGACCATGCCCGACGAACAAGTGCCATTTGGACTAGTACACATGGAAAGATGATTAGTTTGGACCTCCATGGGGCTGAAGACCACATCAGATGGATGTTGAGACCCCGTTAGGGGGCAGAGATAGGACAAGGATGGATCAGGGTCTTTGTACCAGAGAAGAAGAGGACGTTCCACCAGAGGCACTTTGGCAGAGCTTGACCTAGGGGGATTGACCCTCTTTCAGTGGAACATTGGCCTTAGAAGGCCTAGGACGTCACCCTTGATGACCATGACATCAACCAGCCTATTGGACGTCTTGGGAGGCAGATTGGGAAACATTGGCATGTGTGGCATGATGGAGGAGCCCAAGGAGGGCTAACGTTTTACTCCAGGATGACACATTTTCCCTAAAAGGGGCTAACGTCTCCTTTGGAGGGGATTCATATCTCTTTTCAGCTTGATTAGGGTTTTAATTTGACATTTTAATGTAAAAACAATATGATTTAGTATTTTGGCCTTGTCGGCCTTTTACATGACCTAAAATGTAAATTTAGGTCATGAAACTGTATAAATGAAGGATTTTCACCTTCATTTTTTGGATAAGAACTCACTCACTCCATAAGGAGGTCTGAAATTTGCACCCTATCCTGGGTTATTGGATGATTTAGTGATGCTCACTTGTTGAAGCAGGACTATTTTGGCATATTTTGGCTTTTCTCTTAATGGAAGGTGTTACAACTAGGGTTTGCATTGCTTCTTCTTGGTGAATTGTAAGTATTTTTATGCAAAACTTCTTGAATGAATGGTTGTAGTTTAATTTCTTGCATATTTTTATGATTTTGTTGAACAAAACCCTACGTGACAAGCACACAAATAGGTCCTTGTGTCATGTTCCAATTGAGAGAAAGTTTTCAGCCATTTGAAGAAGGAGAGAGCCTAGCCATTTCTACATTCCCTTCTCCTCTTCATTTATTGCTAGTTGTACTTCCTGTAATATGAGAAGAGAGAGATGCCTTAAGCCTAGGTCTAATACACTTAGGGCCGGTTTTCTTTAGGTTTTTCTGAAAAGGCCTTGCTGTAGCAACACCTTGCTTCATCAAACCCTTTAGTCTTGGTTTTATGCCTCATCTTTCAGCTAGCCGTTTTTTCCATCTGAGTTAAGGAAGGAGGAGAGAGCATCGAGTCCTAGTTTACCTACACCAAGGTGAGCCTCTCTCCCCTAGGGTTTTGAATTTGGGGCCTTTCTCTAGCAACACTCCAAATCCTCTCCCTCTAAGTCCTTAACCTACTTACCTTTCCCTCCTTTAGCTCTTGCGTCTTCCACTATTTGACTCCATTAACCCTAAGGCATTGATCTAAAGAGACTGCATGCACATAAGTGACCTTTATCACAAACAACTCTCAACATTTTGAATCAAACCCTAACCTAACTAACCCTAGCCTAGAACTAACCTTCTAACCCTATATGTTGTTGTTATCCCTTGCTATTAACACCTTTGTGTAGAAAACGTTTTGTTTTATAAGCAATTAAATGATGATTAAGGGCATAAATTAAATGAAGTGTTGATTTATTACTTTGAATGCCATATTGTTCTAGTATTTATTGTTGAAGTGACAATTTTTATCATTATTTATAAACATTGACTTCGTCAATATTTATTGCATATATGTTCATTAGATAGTCATCCATTTATATGAACTACTAACCCATTGAATTAGTTTGCATATATCGTTTTGTTTTTGCTTTGTCTTAGGCAGGTATATCTTTGGGGGTTTTAATTTATTATTGGTTGTTTATCCAAGACTATCTGCTTGGTGGTGACTTGTGAGGGGGAATCTATCCTTGTCTTTTAATCCTCTTGCCTTCTCAAAACCCCCAAATGCCCACCAACTTGATCTAAATTATTAATAAAATTTTAGTTGACCACCAACAAAATTAGCACAATCAACCCTCCCAAATGCCCCATGGTTAGATCGAGTCACAACCAATGTTGGCTTGGGTACTCCTTGCTCTTTCTAGTTTATCCAAAGAAATATATTTTTCCCTCAATTATACTTTTACCTTCCTTCAACCTTCTTAGTACTTCAAATTATGACATTAATCAACTATTCAACATCAAATAAATACACTTTTGAAACTAGAAGAGGAAAGAGAGAGTCAAATGCAAATCCACTATTCACCAATATATTCTTAAACAATGGTTTTAAAAATATTCATCGGGTGATAAAAATTTCCAATTTGGAGATCTAGTTTTAAAGTGAGATAAGAAGAATGAATCCAAAGGAAAACACAAAGTTCCAAAATCTTTGACTAGGACCATTTCAAGTAAAATAAAATGGTCTTGCATTTACAAATTGCAAATATTAGAGAGAGAACTGGAAAGTCTCCTTGTCAATGTCCAAATATTGAAATGATATTTTAGTTAGTTTCCTTAAAAGAAACTATCTTGTATATAATAACTTTCTTTTTCTTTCAACAATTTTCTTTATTTATTTTAGAAGGTGCTTTCATAGGATTTCTTGATTCTTTTCCTTCATTATGATTACAAGTAGGTTTTTATTTGTTTTTCTTTTCTATTTCATTAATAACCTTAGGTATTTACCCCATCTATTGTTGATTGTATATATGATTATTTATTTTCATTCATGTTGATCCTCAAAGAGTCCAAGGACATTTAGGTAAGATCTTCAGTATTCCATTTTACTTTCCAACCATCCTGGAACTAATAATTTTTTGAGATGTTAATTATAAAAACTTCCAAAGCCACTTGTCACATACTAACCTACTAAATAATTCCATCCACTCAAAACATACAATGAATCCATTATGTAAGGTGACTAATCAAACATCCAGAGTGTCAAATTTGAAAGGGATATTCTTGTATAGGTAAGGATAATCCCCCAAGGAAATAGGTATCATCCCCACTAGTTATAATGACCTAATACAAATCCCCTTTTCCCATTGGCATATACCTAAAAAAATATCACTCGTAAAGGATTGGGAAAATAATAAAATCTCTAATAGGGGCATGAAAATATCTCCATCGGGG
The DNA here is from genome assembly GCA_032191745.1 of Picea mariana. Classification (NCBI taxonomy): domain Eukaryota; kingdom Viridiplantae; phylum Streptophyta; class Pinopsida; order Pinales; family Pinaceae; genus Picea; species Picea mariana. The sequence goes on from JASDQU010315314.1 coordinate 9,000, forward strand.
CTATGGACAATCATTAGTAGTGAAGCAAGGCATGTGATACCAGAGTGACTCTATTGTGGATATATATACTCATGGGAAGTGGAGAAATAGATATTAGTTGAAAACCAACTTGTCTATAGAAATCATTAACCTTATCTTGATCAAATTTAACCCAAATCTTTGGATTATGCTATAAGGAAGGAACCTTGTAAAAAATTGTTCTTTAGTAAGTTATTGGATTTATATGACTTCAAGAATATATTTTCAAGGATCTATATTAAATAAATAAGAATATCATGTATCCATAACATGGAAGAGATATTGTTTTTATTTGAAGGTAATTTTTTAGTTCTTGGATGGGTTTAAAGACAAAGAATTCCTAGCTCTACCTAGTGTGTCACCATTTGTTGAGGCCTCAACACCCCTCAAAGTTTTCAAATTTGGGGAGCCTCCTTTGACTCTTTCAAATGTCTAACAATCCAATTTATGAATTGATTTCTCATGCCTTTTGTACCGTACCTTCTAATGGTTTTCTCCTTTCCAATATTCATTGTTTCAGTTTCTTGAACTCATTTTGATATATTTTTCACTAAGTGAAGCTAGTCTCTCTAATTTTTTCCAGGATACTTCATTGAAGTATATTTTTTTTTAATATGTTAATCCCCTCAGACACTTGAAAAAGGTTTTTGAAGATCAACCTTATGTTTCTACCACTATGTGATCAATTTCCTTTTTGTTTAAAATCATGAATCTGGGTAACACTTTTGTGAGAGTCAAGTCGTGAAAAATTGCTAACTACCATTTTTCGGTCGAACAAAACATACAAAATTTCAGCCAAAATTTAAATATAATGGTTCCCAAATCACTAGAATGGATGGACATGGAAATTTTAACGAAAATCTATTCATTCCGTTAATATAACTTTTGACCAAACTTTAGTTTGGACGAAAACCTGCAACTATGAAACTGTTCAAAAACCTGTGAATTATCTTCAGGTTACTCCAGCTTTGGAACGAATGGGCTCCTTAAAATACTGTGAATTTGGTTTCATAACTAATGCCAACACATTTAGAATTGAATCTAATTTCATTTAATACAAATTGTGTTCAATTTAGTTGTTTTTTGGTAATTTTAATTAATTTTATAAAAAAATGCGTGCATATTATTTTTAGATGACATGATGATTCAGTAAAATGAAAAATCATTATATGCAATAATGTAAAGTGGAAAACTATGGAACGTTTACATTATGGCCAAACCTTTCAATGTCCTCTTCAAAAGGGTATTTTTATATTTTACTTTTAAATAAAAATTAAGGCAAATACATGCTGTCTCACTAAACACGTTTAAAATCTATAACTTTTTCAGATTGGTCAAATTCAAAAAATTGTATTAATTATAATGTTCATCCGTTAAATACAAAACTATAGTCATACTTTAATGGAGTCTATTTAGATTTTTGCAAAGTATTTTGTTTTTCATAAACAAAAGTTTAATAATGAGTACATTTACGTTGAAAAGAATAACTCATTATTTGTCCTTTCATTTTTAAGGAACATATTGGAAGTTGAAAAACTTGTGAAAATATCTTTTATTATCTCAAAAAACAAGGAAAATAGACAACTACATTCATGATTTAATCTAATAGTATTTGAGCCTTGGAAAAATCTATTTCCTTTTTATATTATCGAAAGGATTCACTTTTTAACTTTTCCATTCCCCATTGATCACACAAAAGAACTGTGTTTATCACTTATCTTTTTTATTTATCATTGGTTTTGTTGAGAAATTAAAAAGTAACATATTTCTCCTCACCCTACCACCCACAGGGAAGTGCAAATTCAATCTTTGTCCTTTTCCCAAAGTTATGGGGATTTTCCAAAATCAATTTTTTATTTTTCCCTATAGCTACAGAGTGTTTCAAGAAATTGATTTTATGTCTCTCTGCAACTAGTGGGTGTCCTATCAAAATAATTTCCCCCGCTTTCTCTAATCCCATAGGGATCCATTCAAACATCAACATTTTTAGTTCACTTAATACATTAGAATACACTAATTGTTCATTTGACAATCTTTCATTTCACCCCAATACTTGCAAAAACCTTGTAATTATCAATTATCTTGTTCACTTTGCTTCCTATGAGGCAAATCAAAGTGATCTCTTTAATTTTCCCTTTCAGGCACATGGGAAACCTGTTTTTATCTTGAGGTTTTTCACTAATGCATAAAGTTTTAACAATATGTAATTAATGGTGATTTTAATGGTATTTTTATATTGACATGGTCCACTTTAACAAACCTAATCATTCCCAATCATAACACAAGCTGAAATATTGGTGGCACGATCAATTTTAATTCAACTTAATCCATAGAATTAATTTTGTAAGTAGCTCCATGCTTAGTATATTTTCACATAATATATTTGAATTAGAGTTATCTCGATGACATTGTGAGATATTTGGGTTCAATATTTTGGTTACTAGCTCAAATTATTCCCCATCTTCTTTAGTGCTTTCACCAAGAAAGTTGATTCTAATCTTGTGTGTGTCAAGAATATTTTTTGCCAATAATTTATTTGCATAAGTCTCCTGGCTGGTGTAAAATAAGCAATGATCATTAATCATTACCTTGTTGATTGAACCCATATGATGGTTTAAAACCATTGGTTTTTACTAAAATTTTGTAGTCCCATATTTTAAGTTCCATTTCCCAAGCCCCTTATTGATCTTTTCCATATATGTGTAATGATAAAATTGAATAGTTATTCTTTGGTTCTACATTCCCAAGTTATAATTCCAAGTCATATTTTGTTTTAAACTTTGCAAGGAGAATCTACTTGTCGACTAAGAAAAAATCACACAAGTCGCATATGAAGGGAATGGAAGTAATGGAATAGAGACAAGTCCCTATATAAGAAGGGATTGCTAATTCAAGAAGATGAGTTTTTTCTAACACTTATAGTCTTAGGATCAACACAATTCCTCAATCGGTCTAAACTCTTCAATATTTTTAAATATGAGGATTATCCTCATTTACCCATTTTGGTAGACCCAATGGATGATGTTGATAGGGATGAAGATGCTTACATGAAAATTTGAATATTCCCCATATATAATGTGGCTACAAGGATAATCATTTTACCTTGTGTTAATATAATTCGATGGATAATTAAACATGTATAGTTAGACGAGAAAACAATTGTAAATAACAAAATCCAATGTATTGCTTCATTTCACTACAAGGAGAACACCTTCTTGTGAAGGTTTTTGAAGAACCTACCTGAAAAAATTCTTCCATTAGCTGTAAATAGAGGAGGCGGGTGGCCAAAGGTTTTTGTGGAGGTTTTTTTTTTGGCACCTTTATGGAAAATACTCATTAGTACACATCTAAAAACCACCACACCAGTTCTTAAATGTTCAAATGCCTCGTCACTATTCATAATGGAGGTGGGTCACGAGAGCTTTTTGCGGAGGTTTTTTTAATCGGTGCACCTTTAAGATATAGAAGAACCTAAAATTTCATGAACAATGATGCCCTAGTGCATCCATGTTCCTATAGCACCGCTATACTTTATAATAAAATTGCATGCATCGAATAAATTGCACCGGTGTCATTGAAAAACACACACCGACGCACCTACTAGTCTAAAGGTGCACCAAGGTAGGGTAAATTAAAAAATATTCCAAACTGATTTTCATTGTTACAATGCATCACATGCTTGAAAATTATCAAGAAAGAACTGATTCTCACAATTTTACCTAAGACATCTCATTTCCAATGCTCTACACCGACCTAGATTTCTCCATTGTTGGATTCCGCACCTTTCCAAATTTTGGAAATTACCACAAATTTTAATTTCCTCTCAACAATGCCACCATGCCTCCTCGAGACAAAACAAAATTGGTGAATTATTTATTACCTTCCTAGTTTCATTTTCATCTAATCAAAATTACAATTTAGCTTGAAATTGGGCATTTTTTTCAATTTCGTGCAGTGCGCTTGAATGATTTGGCTTGCCTCGAAAAAAAACCAAAGCAGTGCATCCTTCACAGTGAGCACTACCAATGGTGCATTGATATATGGACGCATCGGTTCTATTCAATTTAGCGCACCATGAAAAATTGCAAAAAAACAAAGCAGTGCATCCTTTAGAACTCCCTAACACCGACACAAACTGTGATTATAACTGCATTGGTGCATAACACATGATTAACCACACCATTATTTCAACAATAAATAAGATTTTACCTAGTGGTGCACCAATTTTAATCAATTTCCCTAGGACCTATTCAAAACATAATTCCACAGTGAGCACCTTTGTTGGTGTGTCTACATATGTCCACAACGATGTCGTTCAAGCTAGCACACCGCGATAAATTATCCCCCCAAAATAGAAGTGCATCCTTTGGAATG
>JASDQU010315315.1:2385-13390 GCA_032191745.1 Picea mariana
CAAGTGGCCGCGTTGGCTGGGGCCATGGATGTTTCTCCGTAGGGGTTTTACCACGTGAAAACATCGGTGTGTTGATCTTTGATATGGTTATGTGAGTGGTTACTGAAGGTGTTCATCCTCTGTTGGAATACTTGTGTTGTTGAACAAAGAAAACCCAGCTAAGGAGAACTCAACCTGTCTATAGGGGGAGATTTCCCACAACAGTTTTTGGTGACCATACTGGAGAATGAGTGTTTCCTTGGTTTTTAGTCTCTTTCCTTTTGCGTTGCTGATTTGAATGTTTGTTTTTTGAGGTTCTCTGTGTTTTTAACCTCTTTGATTAGTTTACAAATTCATTTGTTTTCTTTTTGTTGAGTCTAGGTTGAATTTCACCTGATCTGGATCACTTCTTGTCTTGTTTAGAGCTTGGATGCCCCCCCCCTAGTGTCCTACAAAGTGTCCTTTCCTTAGGGACGCCCCCTATTTAACCCCTGAGGAGCATCCTGGACGCCCTCTGCTAGTGTATTTTGGAGCTTCCTCCTCCCTTTAGACGTCCTCTCTGCTTGATTACATGAGAGTACCCCTTGTTTTGGGACTGATTTTTGGCCCTTTTCCTCTCTGTTTCTTGGTCTTTTTGGCTTAGAATTAGGCATCAAATCCTTGTTGGATTTCTTAGGACTTTGTTTATTTGAAAGGTTTGTTTATATCACTTTTTTTCTTTTGATATCATGTTGTCTTGGATCAAGTTGTGAAAGGTCAAACATTCAAGTTTCATCTGATCCTTGAATGCAATTTTGATTGCCAATGGTTCTAATCTTTCAGTGATTTCCCAATCATTATAATTTTGTTTGCTTCTTTATGAACACTTTCAAGTTCTTTTCTTGTCAGTTTCAAAAGCTTATTTCATTAACTTGGAGACAATATAGTGCATCAAACCCTGTTATTTGAATTTTCTTTTTGGCAATTGTTGATCCATCAAGTTAATTTTGAATCTTTTAGGGTCTTCTACAACATCAATTGATCTCAGATATGTGGAGAGTGATTTTTTTCTTTCAAACTAACAACTTGAATGAGTGTTATAGGTCAATTCTACGTTTGATTCTTTCAATTTTTGAGCTTGTGAATACGTCTTTGTTTGGATATTCTTTCTGCTTCGTGTTCTTCTCTATATCACCCTTGAACTCTTTCATTTCATTTGAAATCAAAGAAGCATTAAGAAATTGCATTTGATTACATTGCATTTTATAACCAAACAAAGAGATTTTGATTGCATTCTACCTAGCAACATTGTCTTGAACATCTTCTTGGGATTTAGGAATTGTTTTTGTTGCATTGCATTGGGCTTATGCATTTGGGAATGGGAAAAAGGAAAAAAGACTCTTCTCCTTCCATAGTTAGCATTCATCGAAATTGAATTTTTTTCATTTCATTTTTTGTTTTGCCTGGTTTTAGGAGTCGAGTCCAAATATCATTAGTTTCATTTCCATACCTTTGAGTAACAAACAACCATAAAATCAAAGCGATAATTAAAATCTATCTAGACAATTTCTTTCTAAGTATTTGCAAACCTACATATATTAGTTGTAGGGCTTTGGAATAGGTGGTGAATATAACTTTCCAAATCTATCAAACACACGTAACATCTTCAGTTAGGGAGATAAATCCGTTTTCCACATCATTGTCCTGGGCAACCCTTCTCACACAAGGGTCAATCACGTCGAGGTCACATTGGGGTGAGCAAAGTAAATAAACCTGCTATGTTGGTCTTGATGGAGTGATCTATATGTATTACAAACAACGTTGTTAGAAACTCGAGTATCACTTGGGAGGTTCACACCTCGGTCAGAGGCACCTCTCAAGGGGATTTCAAGTTTCATCCCTTCCCTTGCTTGTATACCTGACTGTCGTCTGTTTCCCTAGGATTTTTTTGTTTTAAGTGATATCCTTAGTAGCCATAGTCTTTAGGGTTCATACACAAGGTGATGGAAAAGAGGGAAGTATTTGTTGTACATGGAATAGACGTTGGTCAAACTCACTCAGGCTCCTTCAAGGGTAACCCATGGTTGTGTCATGTGGGAACTTGCACTAGGGTGTAAGTCTATTAAGCAGGTCACCAACGTAACTATTACACCCGCCCTATCCCAACTAATTTTCATATTGATCCCACGATGTTGGATTTCATCACCAACTAGTGGTTTCATTGTGGGGAGGTTTGTTTTCCTGTTTGCTTCCTAGATTTTTTAGCACATGATTTTTGTTTTCCCCTAGAGGACCATAGGTTAAATCAATGTATATAGAATTGGTTCTTGGAACTACCAATGAAGGGACCCATTTTCCTAAGGAATCTTTCATTTTTCCTTTTTGGAAACAATGGTCCTCCTTATATTTCCACATTGAATCTACCCGGACTCACTATCGGGTTACCAGTATGGTTGTTTTTCACTCCAGTGTTATTGAATTCTCCCGGTCCTTCGAATGCAAGCCCTTAACCTCAATAATATCCAACTCATGTTGACCCTTCACCTTCTTCTCCTGTTGTGTCTTCTTCCCTTTCTTCTCCTTCGCACAGTGAAAGATTTGAAGATGGTACCCAAGTGGATAAGAAGAAGAAGAAAAGGAATATTAAGAAGAAGAAAAATAAGAAAAGGGACAAAATTCCAACCAATGAAGGTCATGTTGGAATCAATCAAGCAATTATTGTCAATCAAACTGGTAATATTGATGAGGTTCATAAGCCTACCAAGACAACCCGCAAGCCCAAATCCACTTGCAGGATTTGTAACGGTGACCAACTTCTTAAGGGTTTCCCTAGTATTCCCAAGGTTTTAGATGTGTGGTCCATGAGTTCCAAAAACCCTATGTCATCAACCCATGTAGGTCATGCTAGTGACAAACCATCAAATAGTGAAAGTAAAGTTGGGGAAAAGAAAAGTAGAGTCAAGTTTTCTTGTAGGTTATGTGAAGGTAGTCATCAAATTCACCTTTCCCTCGTATGGATGAAGCCTCAAAAATTTTGGAAGACACGATTGTTTCCCAATCATAAATTCCAACCTCTTACCGTAATATTTCTCCTGACCTACCATTGGTTTCCAAAGTGGTCGATTTGGTTTCATCATCGGTCGAACCCACTCTTCCCTTGAAGAGTGAAGTTCAAGAGGTTGATTTGACTCCATCATTGGTTGATCCCACTCTTCCCTTGAAGAGTGAAGTCAAAGTGATCCCACGCCACCTCACATTCTAGAAGATTCCCCTTCTAGAAACTTCATGAAACCTCTTTCTTCTTTTAGCTTTGGAACACCGCCGCACCCTGCCTATGTAGCAACCTGCGAAAATCCCACGGGCCAGCTATAGAGCAGCCTGTGGAAATGATAGATTTTTGCACTGTGTATTATGAGCAGGCTGCGAACCATTTCTAAAAAGAAGCCTTGTAGAGGAGGAAAGAAGTTTCTTTTCTCAGGAAAAAAGTCATGTTGGGAGCCTGAACACATGTATGTGATATCATCATTAGAATGAACAAAATAATGTGTAACAAAATTCCCCCCAAAGTATGAGGCCAAAACTCGTGACAACCGAAATACTTTGTAAAAATGCATGTGTGTTTTGGGAACAAGGAGCACACCAATTGGGAACCTGTAAACAATCAAGCATCTGCACAATATTATACCATGTCTGAAGTAGGCATTCCCATATTCAGACTATAAATGATTGAAATCATAAGTATAAGTCATGGACACCAATTATACACTGTGGATCCATGTCATCAATATTCTACATAGCCACCAGGAATACACTGTGGATCTATGTATTTTAAAACTCAGACAAAATCATAGCCAATAGACATACAAAGTGGATCTACGTGTCAATTCAAATCACAAATACTCCATCGCAACCTGGATAAAAAATGATGAGGTCCAAGGTCTTCAATCCCGTCATCCATTAGTATGAATCTAGCCATGTAATTACAGGCACTGTAGTCGAACATGGTTAGAAACCACTTGATTACCGATCGTTAATGAAAACTGTTAACAAGTGAGTGGGAAATCACCATTGGTTTCAATGACCCCCAAGGTATGATAGTACAATCCAATGAGTGTGAATAAATGAGTTGAGGTCGAACACTTGATGGAATCTCTCGATCAGGGATCAATGATGTAAATCCACTGTCGAGAGTGAAGAAACCTACCATTGAAGCATGCACGATCCAAGGCACTAAATAGTTTCTAAGTCTTGTTCTTGGATAATGAGCTGAAGTCGACAGGAAAAGACTCGTCACAGGAGGGCCTTGATGTATCCCCCATCAAATGACACAAAACAAGTAACAAATTTAGGGTAAAGCAAAGTACAAATATCATTTGGAATGGACACAAGGGAGGCCGACATGATAGGAATTCACAATTGTAGATGGCTGACTCAATAGATGGCTTGGTTGAAATTCTCTTGAACATATGGATGGCACGACACTAGGCTCGACAGCATCGACCCAAAGACGACCCAAGATATGAACTTGCAGAAAGTCAGATGAGAGGCAAATGAATTTCCCAACCTGGATTCAAATGATAAAGGGGGTTCCATGTTCGAGAGCGACGCTTACTACCACTAACACACATATAGAGACTCATCTCTTTCCCAAATTCCCCCCCACCATCTATGGCGATTACCTCTTTATTTTTACGCAAGATTGAGGAGGATAACATATGCTTGTTGATGTAAGCTCATCCTTCGGACGATTTTCCTCGAAGTATTTTTAACGAACCCTAAGAAGGAGAGGTTCAGTCCCGTATGGGTCCGTCGATGTTTGTTTAACGATTCCAAAGATAGAAAACTCAAAGGTTTTTCATGTTTATAGAGTTTGGAAAAACACTTAAAACAGAACTCTCTCAGTTCCTTTTTTCGTAAAATAGTTCGACAGGACCAAAAAAGTGATAAAATATCGCCCGTCGAACGTTTTATTCAAATACTTTTACGAGCATGAACAGAACAAGGTCGCTCGAAAACCTTTTCATTTTTAAGGAGTGTGAAAAGAGCTTAAAGATTACTCTGTAAGTTTCATTATTGTCGTGTTACCATGATGAGTAGGAAAAGATGACAAAAGTATACTCGGTTACGTTCTCATCATTTTTCGAGCACAAGAATGAACAAATAATAAGCTTGAGGTTTTTCTAAAAAACCCTAAAAAGTAATCGTGCATGCGACAAAAAAGACAAACAAATCATAAAAAATTGTCCATACTTCATTGTTCGGAACCCTAGTCTGCCCATCTGCGAGAAACAACACTCATGAGCCCATTAGGTTTTTGAGAAAATACATTTAAATAATATAAAATATATTTATAAAAAGTAAAAAATGAGATAAATAGGGATAAGAACTCATTTTCACTATTTCATTTGTATTTGACCAAAAAATTTGTCCAAAATCCCTTTTTCACCTTGTATTTCGGCGGTCAATTGCAGAGAGCTCAAGCAATCATTCAGCGAACGGTCTGCATGGAAACAATAAGTACCTCATTTTCTTCCTTTTAAATGGTTTAAAATTCATTTTAATCGGTTAAAAGATGATTTTTTGGGTGAATTTGTGGACCATAGGCACGTACTGGGGTTGCCGCAGGTGCCCTATATCGGGGCCTATGGAAATCAAGAATTTCCGCAAGCACCTAATGGTTCACCTATGGAAACCCTGCTCTGTAACCAAATCCCAGTCGCGGCGGCGTAAAACCCAAAAGAAAAAGATACGATGGACTAAAAAGAATCCTAAATCATGATAATTAAAGGTGTTAATTTCTTTCTTTCATCTCCATGCAGGTATTTTGATTGCAAAGATGTTGGAGTAGAGAGAAGAGAGCATGAAGACGATGATGCAATGGATTTTAATGATTCGGGCACCATAAATTCCCTATGACAGTGTGGTCTATTAAAATTCTTCAAGATTCAGGGCATGAAAGCCCAACTAAGATTGTTGGAATATTTGGTCCGTATGTGGGACATGGACCAACAAGTATTCCATGTGGGTGTTCATGTGCTCTCCCTGAACATCAAATACATATACTTATTGATAGGGCTGTCCTGTCGTGGGGTGCAAGTGACCTTAATAGGAGGTCAAGGTGGAGGTTTACCGATGAGTGAATACATCAAACTCTATTGTGAACTTAGGGCCGAGTGGCACAAGGGTAAGGTGGTTATCAGAGGGGTTCATGATTTGACCTTGAGAACCATCCTTTTCACCATTGCATATATGGAAGGGAGTGCTTCTCCACACATGGACCTACAAAGATATTTCCAGTATGCTTTAGAATGCACAGAACCTCGTGTGTTCAACTAGTGTGATGGGCTTCTCCATAGTATGAAGAGTCAATTGACCAAAAGCAAGAACAGGGATCTAAAACAGTTTGGGTACAAACTGATTTTGGTATCTTTCTTCCTAGAAAGAGTCCCTCACTTTTGCTTACAGGTAGATTGGAATATACCAGTGCCATGAGATCCGCGGATGAGGCGATGGTGTGATCTCATGTCCCGACATGTGGCAGGCCCCATTATTAGATATAATGACACCTTTTTCGATTTTTTGGAGCCCCAAATATTGATGATCGATGACTATGCATATGTCGGGCTAGATTTTTGCAATGATCCTAACTTAGTGCTACCTAAGAGTTCTTAGTGGGGGGAACTAGGTAAGAAAGACATTTTTCTTTTATAGTGTTTTTGCAAATTTTTTCAAAATATTAAATATTTTTATGTGTTTTTCAATCCAATGACTAATAAAAAAATGTCATGACTATACAGATGTAGGGCCATTTCATCCCTCGGGTACATCCCTTGTCCAAAGGCGAGGAGAAGCATCAATAGTAGTAGGATGGGATGCAAATGACTATGAAGCAATCGAGAAAAATATGGAGGGTTTGACTGCAGGGATCCCAGATATGTCGATCGGCAAGGTCCCGAGGTGTTTCCAGCACCATATTGTAGGTGTGGCTAGTCCATTGAGATGATTTCTCCATAGGGTAGAATGAGCAATAGTTTGTTACCGAGAGCAGCATCCATGATGCCATTTTTGTAGAAGCTATGAGCTTCATTTTTGATATTTTTGTCTTTGGACGAAAAACAATCTTTTTGTAAAAACTTTTGATCGTTATATATATACACGAGGCTTCTACCGACTTATTTTTCTTTGTATAATACATGTGATGTGTGATTGGATTTATAAATGTATCAGATGTCTGTCTAACACATAATTAGCTAATGCATCTGTTAATGTATTTAGACATCTAGGAATGTGCTGATACTCGATATAATCAAAATAACGTTCCAAGAGGCAAATTCGTAAATATACTCATAACAAAGTAGGACTTCAAATAGCATAGACATTACTTAACTATAGCACTATTAGTTGTGAATCTAGTCGTATAACCAGGCGATGAATCCCAAGTGATATAGCATCAGTCAACAATTTGATGATGGCGCTATACTCCTCTATATTATTAGTTGCACGATCGAGGCACACACCATGTAGATTGATAAGTTCGTTCGTGGGTGCATATATTTCCCATACAACAGAAGCTAGGTTCTGAGTGCTATGACTAGCGCCATCGGTGAAGCCAAGGTAGGGTAATGAAGACTCCAACATCTGAAAACCAAGAACAACGCAAGATAAGTGGTCGAGGGTAGAAACCGAATAATGAAAAAACACACAAACGTAGCACACTAAAGTATGATACAGTAAAATACAAGAACTCATGCAAAGATAGTCTAAGCATAGTACTTCTTTAAGTAAAGCCCATTTCTGGGTTCACTCAAAGGAATTCCATCATAATCTACTAACTAGTAGGCTCTCTTCTCCAACACTCATTTGACGATATAAGGGCCTCGCCACATAGCTTCAAATTTTTTGGCACCTAGCAAATCATGATCTTGTTCATAGAGGAGAACTAGATCACCCTCATAGAAAACACATGGTTTGACATGTTTGTCATATTGGGCCTTGATGCATTTCTTCTGGGTTTCAATAACTAGGGTGGAATCTTGACAGGATTCGTCCAATTGCATAAGATACAACAAACATTCTTCTTTAGTAGAGGTGTTTGGAAGAAGTTCAATGACTATTTTTAACGATGGGATCTCACGTTCAATCAGTAAGACAACTTCTAAACCATACACTAATTGGAAAGGTGTAAACCCCGTGGAAGACTTCACGGATTTCCTATAAGCCCATAACGCTGAAAACAACATCATGTGCCAACTCGTTTTGTGAATTCCTATAATCCGTCGAAGCATGGTGATAAGAACCTTTTTGATTGCTTCAACTTGGCCATTGGCCTATGGGTAGTAGGGGGTTGAGTTTTCATGTCGAAGACCCAACTTTTCTGTGAGCTCAGACATCATGAAGTTCCGAAAGTGGCTACCATGATTAGTGACGATAGACTGTGAGATTCCAAATCGTGCAATGATGTGATTGAATATGAATAGAGATGTAGTTTTTCCTGTATTGTTGAATGTAGGCATCGCCTCGGCCCATTTCGTGAAATAATCCACGGCTACGATAATGTATCCGTGCCCCCCGGTTGAATGAGGGTTAAAATTCATGAAATCAATACCCCTTTTAGTGAAAGGTCCAATAGAAACTACAGGGTGTAAAGGAGTGGGATGAGATCTGATCTTATTGTTGTATGTTTGGCAAGTGTGGAATTTCTAGATGGTAGTTATACAATCTTTAAATAAAGAAGGCTAGAAGTACCCAGCTCGCAAGATCTTTTGGGCAATGGCATATCCAGACATGTGACTGCCACATGCTCCAGAGTGGTAGTCATTCAAATATTTCTCAACCTCATCAAAGGTGAGACATCGACGTAAGATAGTGTCAACACCCCGACGATAAAGAGTGTCACCGAGAATGATGTATTGATGGGCTTGATAGAGGATGCGACGATGGTCTGTACTAGAGAGGTTTGGCCAAAAATTTTGAGTCTGGAGATAAATTATAATATCTCCATACCAATCATCATCATAACTAATAAAAAAAAGGGACTTGTCAGGTAAGGAATCCTCTACCACTTTTTTTGTCTCAACGGAGGGAAGGTCACATATTAGTTTGACAAACACTAAGGATTTCTTCGACTTAGCGCGTTTGAATTCTAAGTCAAACTCCTGGAGAATCATGATCCATTTGGATTATTTTCCCCCTAGCAATTGACGTGTAAGAATGTGTTGCATAGGGGTGCAATTCGAAATTACAATGGTCTTGCATAATAGAATATAGTGACAAAAACGTTGGATAGATTGAACAACTGCTAATGCCAGTTTTTCAACATGTAAGTACTTGGATTCGGTAGTCATGAGACTCCGACTCAAATAATAAATGACATGCTCATTGTGTAAATCATCTTCTTGGACTAGAGCCATGACAATGGTCGAGTCTGAAGCAGCGAGATAAAGGAAGTAATCTTGACTATAATCAGGCGGGAAAAGTAGTGGGGTACGGGTTAAAGTCAGTTTCAAAGTGTCGAAGGCTTTGTTGGTAGTGGTGTCCCATACAAACTCAGAGCCTTTCTTTAATAGTCAAGTAAATCTAAGTGTTAACTCAGCGTAGTTTGGGATAAAACGATGTAGAAAGTTTTCCTTCCCTTGCAAGCTTTTTAGCTGGCGAAGTGAGGAAGGAAGAGGGAGATTGAGGATTGCCTCAACCTTCAAAGGATCTACCCTGATCCCTTGACGTGACATAATAAAGTCCAAGAGTCGGCTGAAATCCACACAAAAGACACATTTGTGTGGGTTTAAGCGTATACGATAGAACCGACCGCAAAGAAAAATGGCTCGTAGGTCGGTCGAATGATCACTATGATGCATGGAATTTGCTGGTAGGTCATCTAAATATGGTTGGACAATGTGCTTAATATCATGGAAAGCATAAGACATAGCACATTGAAATGTTGCACCGGTGTTCTTCAAACTGAAGGGCAGTTTCCGATAGGAAAAAGTTCCCCGAGGACAAATGAAAGAAGTTTTGTGTTGATCCGTGGATAAGATATTGATTTGATTATATCCGGAGAAACCGTCCATCGAAGAGAACATTTCACTTTCGGCGCAATCGTCGAATATTTGGTCAACGAAGGGGGTAGGAAAGTTGTGCTTAGGAAAAGCTTTGTTGATATCCCTGAAATCAACACAAACATAGATCGTACCTTGTTTCTTGTTAACCAGAACTAGGTTGGATACCCAATCAGTCAAAGCCACTGGATAAATAAAGCTGGATTTAAGAAGTTTTTCGACTTCAAGCTTGATAGCAACTGCTTTACGGGGGTGGACTGGGCGAAGTCTCTGCTGGACGGGTTTAGTGTCCGAGTAGGTATTAATTTTGTGTACAACAATATCAGGGTCAATACCTGGCATCTCTTCGTAGCTCCACGTGAGGATGTCACAAAATTCTTTAAAAAGTGACTTATACGTAACAACCTCATCGGTGGAAAATGAAGCTCCGATGTGGACATTTTCGACAAATCCAGGTTGAATAGTGATCCATGTGGATATTGGTGGCCACCCACCTATTCCACTTGTACCCCCACCATTTCTTCTTTCATTTTTTCAGTTTCCAAACAGTTTACTATTTTTAGCAGTTTTTTGGGTCCTGAACTTCCGGAGCCATTTTGAGACCTTAAACGAAGTTTTTTGGGAAAACGGGGAGCAACATGGATTATGTACTAATGTTTCTCACCCAAAAGTTGTAGTCCTCAGATAGATCTTTCTAACGAGGTATGGAACGTGTCAAACAGAGATCGTATGCCAAAGTTACATCCCCGGGAAGTTGATGTACCAACTTACCCAAACAGGGCCCATAGTCTTGGTGTTTCATCTCCTAGGGTTAGGTCTTTGGATGTTTATGGTTTTCCATTGTTTCTCAATAATAACAGGCCTTCGAGCCTCATTGTAACATAGTTCAGAGGCCAGTAGCTGCCACATCTCTTCTTAGAGATAAGCTACCAGCGCCCTAGCTAGTTTATTTCCATTCTGTCTGTAAGCATATTTCAGTCATTTGTTATTAG
>JASDQU010315316.1:0-10690 GCA_032191745.1 Picea mariana
GGATATTATTGTAATAGAGCTATGCTCAACTGGAGGTTGCCCCCTTGAAGAGGCCCATGAACATTGCTTTCAAAATCAAAGTGATATTTCTATTGTTATTCTTATATCATTTCAGTGCTATTGTGGTGATTGTTCTGGTTATATTGTTTTTATTCTTCCATTTCTAGCATTTTATTTTTGTTCTGCATACTTTTTATATTTGGTATATTACAAGTGGCATCAGAGCACTTTCCTCTGCAGAAAGTGTGGGTTAATTATTTTTTTTCAGGGTAGAGACGTATTCTGGCATCTTTAAGCCACAGAGATCTGTCATTGCGCGCATAAACCCGCGGTTGAGGGATTCATATACATAGGAAATACAAGTGGTACTTAAGCACACATATGTTGGCCACCCTTGTAACCCCTGTTGGTACCCCTTCGAGTGGTAGTGCATCAGACAACACCTGTGCATGGATCGGCCTAGATTACCTGAAGCCTCTTTAGATAAACCAATCAGCTGCCTGACTGCTATAGTGCCACCCAGAACAACACTAAGGAAGATACTCTCTAGTACCTAGGTAGTCAGGTAGTACGGCTAAGGGTATGGTCTATCCTCCTTAGTTAGTTCCCTGAGATGTTGGGCCAAGTACTACTGTTGGACCCCGCACGTATATCAGAGAGCTATAGCATAGGGCAAACCCTTGTCTATAGAACCCTTGAATACCTAACCCTTGGGGACAGAAACATAAACAAATTAAAATAGACAAGATTTATTGTCACGCAATGGTGTTCGAGTTGCCAAATCACTGTACATTTCTTTATAGTTAAGCATTTGGGAATTTCATCACTGCAGTATTCTTCAGACTAGAGTATAACTTCGCAGGTGTAAAAAAAAGTCTGGAAATTTTTTCACCATTATTTGAGACCTATTCCATTGGATTCATCTCTTCGCCCTTATCACATTCATACATATTATTTTTCGGTAAATTTTTTTACCCCACCCGCCCCTTTTCGGTTCCCTCGTCCTCATGGCCCATACCCGTAGCCAAGACTTGGAAGCTTGCTTCAATACCTTGCAATCTATTCTCACTAAGACCCAACAAGAAGTGAAACAACTCAGTGCCAATGTTGTCGCCATCAATACAACCATGCAATCCTCAATGGAGGAAATCAAGCAAGACCTGACCACCCAGCTTGAATCTGTCTTTTCATCACTCTGCACCAAGCTTCATATCCCTACAAATAACCCTACCTCTGACTCACCTCCACATACTGAAGGTGAACATTCCTCTCATTCCCATAACTTTCAACACCATCACTTTCAATGTGACCTACGCCTCCGGCGACTGGATGTGACCAAATTTGATGGCTCGGACCCCATTGGTTGGGTAACCCAAATGGAACATTATTTCTCTTTATACGGCATTACAGATGACTTGACCAAACTCCGGTATGGTTTTCTCCATCTAGATCAAGAATGTTGGCAATGGTGGAAATGGAGAAAAACTTCCCGTCAAGGGTATATTGCTTGGACACACTTTGTGGCAGAGATTTATGAATGCTTTGACACTGACACCAACCATTTGGGCCATTTGAAAAAGTTGAAACAATCAGGAACAGTGGAAGACTTTATATATGCCTTTGAGTGCCTGGATTTTCGGAAAGAGGGCATGTATGATGCCTTTTTCTGAGAGTGTTTTATTAGTGGCCTCAAGGATGAGATTCGGGCCCATGTCCTCATGGATCGGCCTAAGATTTGGGTGGAGGATACTAAAATAGCTAAAGAACCACAACAGGTTGTATCTTCCCAAAACCGAAAACCCTCCTTTATCCCTCGCCCTAAAACACTAAATCCCACTACTCCCTCTGCTCCACTAAAGATCCAAAAATTGATTAGGGATGAAATGGTTGAATGCCAACTCAAAGGCCTTTGTTATAATTGTGATGAAAAATATTTTCCGAGCCACAAGTGTAAGGAACAAAATCATTTTATGGCCATCTCCGAGGATATTTCAAAAGAGGATGTTGAAACTTCCCTTCTATCTGAGTCACCTGAAACCACTAACATAACCCCTCCCTCATACCCTCCTGAAATAGAACCGTTCATTTCCCTCAATGCTCTCACTGGCTTCTCCGCTCCCCAAAACCTCAAGCTAATCGGTTACATCAAGCATCAGAAGGTCATCATTCTGGTTGATAGTGGAATCACTCATAACTTTATTCATCGATGCATTGCCCAAGAAACTCATTGCTACATCCATGCCATCAATAATTTCCAAATCATGATTGCCAATGGTGGCTCCATGAAATGTTGAGGGCATTATGAAAATGTGCATCTCCAAATTCGTGACTACCACCTGAAATCTCATATGTTTGCTATTGACATGGGCGGTTGTGACATTATGTTGGGTGTTGAATGAATAAGTACATTAGTTCCCATTCTCACGGATTTTAAGGAATTAACCATGCAATTCAACCAGGAGGACCACCAATATAAGTTCCAAGGAATCACTGTCGGTTCACCTGAGATCATTAGTTCCCATCGCATGGAAAATCTACTGAAAAAAGGTCATTCTGGTGTTATTTCCAAACTCCATGCCATACAAGCAACAGAGACACCCTCGGTGTTGCATGACCTCCAAGCCATCCTTTCTAAACATCAAGTGGTATTTCAAATCCCCAAGGAATCCCTCCTTCCCATGGTGTTCATGATCATTCCATTCCCCTTGTACCTGGAAGCCTTCCTCCCAATATCCATCTGTATCGTCACCCCTTTTTCCAAAAAAATGAAATTGAAAAAATGGTCTAGAAACTCCTTAATGCAGGCATTATCCACCCTAGTACGAGCCCCTACTCTTCTCTTGTGGTCATGGTCTTGAAGAAAGAAGGTTTTTGTCGAATGTGTCTTGACTTTCGTGCCCTCAACAAACTTACCATTAAAGACAAATTTCCCATTCCTGTCATTGATGACCTCTTGGATGAATTGAGCGGTGCCCAATTCTTTACTAAACTTTATCTTCATTCAGGTTACCACCATATACGTATGAAAGAGGCAGGCATTCCCAAGACTGCATTTCGAACTCATGAGGGCCACTATGAGTTTTTGGTCATGCCCTTTGGCTTGTGTAATGCCCCCTCCACCTTCCAAAGCCTCATGAATCATGTCTTTCATCCTTTTCTTTTTCATTTTGTCTTAGTTTTCTTTGATGATATCCTCATCTATAGCAAAACCTGGATAGACCATCTAGCTCATGTGGATCGAGTTCTCCATCTACTCTCTCAGCACCAACTTTTCCTGAAACAGTCTAAATGTGTTTTTGCAGCCTCAGAAGTAGAATACTTGGGTCATCTGGTTGGCAAGGATGGCATCAGGGTGGATCCCAAAAAGATTGAAGCTATGCAAGACTGGCTTCACCCAAAGACTCTCAAAAGCTTGCGTGGATTTCTGGGCCTAACAGGGTATTATCGCAAGTTTGTTAAGAATTATGGAAAGATTACAACACCTCTCACTGATCTCCTAAAAAAGAATGCTTTCACTTGGAGTCCAGCCGTTGCTCAAGCTTTTAAAACATTGAATATGGCCATGTGCACCACTCCAGTCCTAGCCCTTCCTAATTTTACAAAGACCTTTGTCTTGGAATGTGATGCCTCAGGGAAAGGAATTCGTGTTGTCCTTATGCAAGAGGGTCGGCCTTTGGCCTTTACCAGCAAGCAACGATCTGAAAGAAATCTGGGAAAATCAATCTATGAAAAGGAAATGTTCATTATTCTGCATGTCATTGATTTGTGGCGCCCTTATCTATTGGGGAAAATTTTTCAAATTAGGACAGACCATCAAAGCCTCAAGCATTTTCTGGAAAAACACATTTCCTACCCAGAGAAACAAAAATGGGTGACTAAGCTCTTTGGATATGATTATGAGATCATTTACAAGAAAGGAAAAGATAATGTGGTTGCAGATGCACTTTCCCAAAAATATGAAGATGAAGGATCCCTTTTTTCTCTTTCCTTCATTGTACTAGATTGGCTCCAAGTCGTTTGTCAGGAATGGCTACAAGATCCCAAAATTTCGCATCTGATCCAACAATTGTAGTCCAATTCTCTAGCTTCCCCAGGGTACTCTTAGCTCCATGATGAGATTCGATACAAAGGCCATTTGTATTTAAGTAAACAATCAAATCTTAAATCCACGGTACTTTCTAAGCTTCATGCTACACCCACAGTGGGGCACTCCAGGTTCACCAAAACCTATGACAGGGTCAAACGGTCTTTTTTATGGGATGGTATGAAATAGGACATTTGTAATTTTGTCACTAAATGTGATGTGTGTCAAAGAAACAAGGGAGAAACAGTCAAATCTTCGGGCACACTACAACCGCTCCCGATTCTACCTGGTATTTGGAAGGATATCTCTTTGGATTTTATTACTGGCTTACCCAAATTAGGAAACAAATCAATCATCATGGTGGTTGTTGATCGCCTTTCCAAGTATGCTCATTTTTGTGCTCTTCAACACTCACTTACAGCATCCACGGTGGCTCAAATTTTCATGGATCAGGTATTCAAGATTCATGGCATGTTGCACTCTATTGTTTCTGATCGCAACCCAACTTTCACAAGCAATTTTTGGCAAGAACTGTTCAAGCTACAAGGCACCCAATTGCATCTCAACACAACTTATCATCCCCAGACTGATGGTCAAATGGAAATTGTCAACAAGTGTTTGGAAACTTATTTGAGTTGTTTTTCCCCTGAAAATAAAAATCAGTGGACTCAATGGTTACCCCTAGCTGAATGGTCGTACAACACTTCATACCATACAACTACATGCATGACTCCTTTTGAAGCAGTATATGGACAAAATCCAAAATTCAGTTCTCTCATACTTACCTGGTGTCTCGAAGGTCCAGGCGGTTGACCAAACACTTACAGTTCGAGAGGCTATTCTCCGTACCCTCAAAGAGAACTTGGTCATGGCACATAATCGCATGAAGCAACAAGCATATCAAGGTCACTCTAAACGTCAAATTGTAGAAGGGGATCAGGTTTTTCTTCGACTGCAACCTTACAAGCAAACTTCCCTCAAGGTCGAGCATTGTCAGAAGCTAGCACCCAAATTTTATGGTCCTTATATTGTTCTCAAGTGTGTGGGACAAGTAGCCTATCATTTATCTTTTCCCAGTCATTTGAAGCTACATCATGTTTTTCATGTTTCATGCTTAAAGAAGGTGATTGGAACTAAGTGCCAAATTCAAACCAACCTTCCCGAGTTAGCCAAAGAAGGATCCATTTGGCTACAACCAAAAGCATTTTTGGACCAGCGTGAATGTTGCCTGCATCATAGAAGCATCAAGGAATTGTTAGTCCAATGGAAATATACAACTCCAGCAGATGCCACTTGGGAACCAGCTACCATTCAGGACTTGAGGACAAGGTTGTTTTTAAGGGGGGAGGACATGTTAGGGTCCTAACCCTCACATAGGTAGAACAATATGTTCAGATGTAATAAAGGTCAATATTAATAAGGCCTTGCAATAAAATAGAATAAGTCGAATGTAAAAACACCTAATAGAAGCTTCCGCTTCTAGAAGGATCTTCCTCTAGATGCTTCTTTTGATAGACATATTTAATATAAATAGGATTTGAGGGTATGAGAACCCTAGCTTGGATATTATTGTAATAGAGCTCTGTTCAACTGGAGGTTGCCCTCTCGAAGAGGCCCGTGAACATTTCATTCAGAATCAAAGTGTTATTTCTATTGTTATTCTTATATCATTTCAGTGCTACCGTGGTGATTGTTCTGGTTATATTGTTGTTATTCTGCCATTTCTAGCATTTTATTTCTGTTCTACATACTTTTTATATCTGGTATATTACAAAAGGAGTTTTCTTGGAATAAATTTGAGAAATACTTCAAGAAGAAGTACCTGTCTAAGAGGTACTATGATGAAAAGATGAAGGAGTTCTATGAACGCAAACTAGGAAAACTCACTATAGATGAATATATCAACAAGTTTCTGGAATTGATGAGGTATGTACCCTACATAAAGGATAAAAAGGTGAATATGAAACGATTTCTTAGTGGGTTGCCTCAATCTTTCTGGAACAAAATTCAATTTGATGAACCTAAGGCCTTATAAGATTCCATTTGGAAAGCTAGGTATTGTTATGAACAACTCAACCAAAAATTAGAACACCCCTAGGAATGGAAGAAGAAAACTAAGATGGGATTCAAGAAGAAGGGGGTTAAACCTAGGGATGATTTTAGGGGCTAAATTTCGCTCATGGGCTAATTTTCCATGGTTTTTCCCAAAAAATGATTCGTTATTCTAAAACGTATTCGCCCAAATTCTATAGAATACAATTATTTTACCTTAACAATCGCCAAAATTTTATACAAACTATATAAAATCCTTAGAAATTTGAATATTTTTACAAAAATATCGCCAAACATTTTATAGTTGGCATATGAATGATTAGTAAGATTCACCAAGATTTCTACATTTTAAAATAAATTTTCATCCTTAAAATCATCCATGGTTAAACCTTCAAGGTTTAAGAATTATGGGAAGGGTTCTAGGATGAGTTTCCCCACAAAAAGTGTGAATCGACAGAAATTTCCATCTTAAAGTGGAAATAAATTTTTTGGATCAACCTTGGGAAGGACTGAAAGTACGAAGAAGGAACCATTGAAATGTTGGGGCTATGGATAAGGGCATATGTTTAGGGACTTCCCTCATAGGAATCCAAGTATTAAGGGAGTCTACAACATCCAATAGGTTTCCACGATTGATGATGTGGCAAAGAGTATTCCAAAAATTCGTAGCTTTGGACAATAGGCAAGCAGACTGCCAAGCCTCAGTGGTGGAAATGGAAGGTATGGTCACCAACCATCTTATTTCTATTCTGATTGACCCTAGTTCTAATCTGAGTTATATTTCTTCTCAAACTATTGAGAAATATGAATTCCAGAAGAAAAAAAAACATGCTAAACAATGGTTGGTACAACTAACCACTGGAACAAAAAGAAAAGTAACAAAGGTCATAACAATATGTCAAATCATTATGAATGGGTTTCCTACCCAAGACACATTAAATATCCTCCCTCTAGGATCTTATGAAATGTTGATTGAGATGGATTGGTTGGCTACCCATAAACAAAAGATGGATTTTTATAACAAAACCTTAGAATGTGAAGACAACAAAGGGAAGAAAAGAACTCTATAGGGAATTCAAAATCCTGTCTCAGTGAGACAAATATCAGCCCTCCAAATGAAGAAGTATTGCAAGAAGGGATTCCCTTTGAATGCAATAAAAGTATTGAACTCTGTTGAGGACCAAAAACCAATCCTATAAGACCACCCTATACTAAAATACTATAGAGATTGGTTTCTTGAAGAACTACCATGGTTACTTCCAAGGAGAGATATTGATTTCTCAATAGATCTTGTACCTGGAGAAATGCCTATGTTTAGAGCACCCTATAGGATGAGTACCCCAGATCTAGTTGAGATCAAATTGTATCTTAAGGAAATGTTAGACAAGGGTTACATTTGGCCTAGTGTGTCTCCTTGGGGAGAACCAACCTTGTTTGTAAAGAAGAAGGATGGCACACTCAGGTTGTGCACAGATTATAGACAACTCAACAAAATGACAATTAAGAATAGGTACCCCTTGCCTAGGATTGACCAGTTAAGAGGTGCTACCATATTTTCCAAGATTGATTTGAGATCCGGATACCATCAAGTTCAAATTAAGGATGAGGACATCCATAAAACCACCTTTAAGACAAGGTATGGGAACTATGAATTTGTGGTGGTGTCATTTGGTCTCGCCAACGCACCTGCCACCTTCGTGTGTTTGATAAATAGTGTACTCAACAATTTTTTGGAAAGATTTGCATTACTTTTTATTGATGATATTCTAATTTATTCAAATAATAGGGAAGAGCATGAAGAACATCTCAAGTTAGTACTCCAAGTACTAAGAGAGCACAAGCTCTATGCCAAGCTCAACAAGTGTGACTTCTTCCAAAAGCAAGTACACTACTTAAGCCATGTTATTTCTGATAAGGGAGTGGCAGCTGACCCTGATAAGATCAAAGCCATTATGTATTGGCCTACACCCAAGGATGTAACTGATATTAGATTCTTTATAAGTCTAGCAGGATACTATAGGAGGTTCATAAAATGATTTTCTAAGATTGTCCACCTAGTCACCTCATTACAGAGAAAGGGAATACAATTTATTTGGACAACAGAATGTGAGGAAATTTTCCAGGATTTGAAATACCTCTTGACCCATGCCCTAGTGCTGAAAATTATAGACCCAAACAAGGATTTCCTTGTGTGCATCGATGTCTGCAAAGAGGGAATTGAAGGGTTCCTCATGCAAGAGGAGCATGTAATCTGTTATGAATCCAAAAAATTGAATAAACATGAAATAAATTATGTGATCCATGACCTAGAGTTAGTTGACATAGTGCATGCTTTAAAAATGTGGAGGAATTACCTCTTGGGTAGAAAGTTTGTACTCATGACAGACCATGGTGGGATGGGGTATTTGTTTGACCAACCCAAACTAAATGCTAGACAATCTAGGTGGATGGCTCTCATTAGTAAATTTGATTTTGAGATCAAACACATCAAAGGGAAAGAAAATAGAGTGGTTGATTCCCTCAATAGGAGTATGAAAGTAATCCACTTCGTAGTTGTAAGTACCTATGAAACAGACCTCAAGGAAAGGGTTAAGACTGCATATGAAGTAGATGAGTTTTTCAAACAAGTAAACACACATTTAGAACAAGATCCCACAGGGATGAAGTATGATGGTTATTAGCTAATGAGTGATGGATTACTAACATACAAAGGAATGTTTTCTATCTCAAATTGTGATGACTTGAAGAGGTTCATTTTGGATGAACTGCACAAAAGATCATATGTTGGTCACCCTTGTTATCAGAAAATGATTACATCCCTTAGGAAACTGTTTTATTTGCCAAGGATGAAAAATGATATAGTTGATTAATTGGCTAAATGTTTAGAGTGCCAATAGGTTAAGGTGGAATACCATCACCTAACACGATTGTTGTAGCCCATGCCTATCCCATAATGGAAATGGGAATCCATTTCCATGGACTTTATCACAGGACTACCCAAAACCACCAAAACAAATGATGCCATCATGGTAGTTGTGGACAAGTTGAGAAAGGATTCTCACTTTATTCCGGTAAATTCCACTTGCAAGAAAATATATATTTTCAGTATCTTCATGAAATAAATATTCAAACTACATGGGATGCCTAAGGAAATTATATCTGATAGAGATGCAAAATTTACCTTAGAATTTTGGAAATCTTTATTCATTGGATGTGGAACAAAATTGTTGTTTAGTACAACATACCACCCTCAAACTGATGGAAAAACATAGATCAGGGTAAACGGAGTGTTGGAAGACATGTTAATGATGCATGTAATCAATCAACCTAAGAAATGGGAAGAGTATCTACCCCTGGTAGAATTTTCCTACAATAATGGACACCAAGAATCCTTGAAAATGAGTCCTTTTGAGGCCCTCTATGGAAGAAAATGCAATATCCCAATCAATTGGGATAATTCAGTGGAAAAAATTACCCTTAGACCCGATATGTTAATAGAACTAGAACAAAAAATAACCCAAATAAATAAAAATATGAAGGTGGCCAAGGACATGAAGAAGAGTTATGAGGACAACAAAATAAGTCATAAAGAATTCAGAGTAGGAGATCATGTGTATCTATGAATTAAACCTAGAAGAAGCTCCTTAATAATGGGAGCATGTGCCAAGTTGGCACCCAAATTTTGTGGAACTTTCGGCATTCCAGGCAGAGTGGGACATGTAGCTTAAAAATTGGTTTTTCCTCCCAAAGTGAAGCCACATAATGTTTTCCATGTTTCCTTACTAATGAAATATATACATGATGATTCTCACATAATTGAATGGTTTGTGATCCAGGTGGAGCCAGAGGGAGAGTTCCAGCTAGAACTGTAGTGTATCTTAGACAGAAGAGATATATCTCTCAGGAACAGAACGATTGCACAGGTCAAGGTGCAACGAAGACACTTTGGCCTCAATGAAGCAACTTGGGAAATGGAGGATGCCATGAAACATGCATACCCTATTTTGTTGACTATTGTATATAGAATTTTTTCATTAGATAGAACACCAAGGGTGGTGTTCCTTTAAGGGGGAGGGGATTGTAACACCCCTATTTACCCCAGACTGTAATCATAAGTATCATTATGACAAGAAATATAGACAATCTTGTATGTGATCAAGGAAAGACAATGGACCTTGATATATTTTGTAATGTATATTTTTTATTTTAATATAACAGAAAAACGTTGATCTATTGTTGAAGGGATGACCTTCATAGGTCATGATGTCATAAGAGTAATAGGAAACAGGGAGGCCATTATTGATTTAAATGAGTCATCCAAGAAATACCCTGTCTAATTAAAAATGGTGCAAACCTAAATTGTCCACAGCCCTAGAAACTGATTATTAGTCAAGATAGTAGTTTGAACAATTCTTTTGGAAGTTAAGGAAGGATGGGAAAAATCCCTTTAGGAAAATTTCTTGAACGATCCACAAATTCTTAGGGGAGAAGACAGGAAAATAGGGCGCATAGACAGGGGGAAGAGAACATAGACATGAATGGGCATAGGTAGAG
>JASDQU010315319.1:1347-12853 GCA_032191745.1 Picea mariana
CAAGGGTCTTTCAATAGAACAAGAACCTAAAAAATCCAACTATGCCCTCTATAGAATTTTAACTTCGTCAGATTCTAACGAAAATGAAGTTTTCAATGTCATTTTTAATAATGCATACATTGCACCCTAGAAAAAGTAGGTTGGCTCTATCCACCTTTCAATAATGACTTATTTGATGAAAAATGTAGGAAACATTGTCTTAGTGAGAAGTTGTTAATTATCGATGGATTTTGTAGTCCAACATATTAGATATCATTTGCAAGATTATCTACATAGAGTAAGTCATTAATATATGATCCATATCCATGAGTATTAGTCACAATTGACAAATTTCTCATGATTTTTGATAGTCCACTTAGTGCTCATTGCATCGGGTGATACTCATAATAGTGAAGAAGTGGGATTGAAATTAGTGAAATGAATCACATAGCATCAATCATCACCTCTGGGGTTTGCAGTCGATAACCAAGACTTTCTTGGAGGTCACCCATCCCAAGATTCCTTTGGCTCAAGCACGTTTAATCGTGGATTTTTCCCCACAAACAAGCCCACTTAGCTTGCTACCCCATTTGCAAAACCTTAGAAATTATTTGCAAAACCTTAGGAGGTATAGTTGATAAGGCACAATACTTGCTAAGGTTTTGCAAATGGGGTAGCAAGGTAAGTGGGCTTGATTGTGGGGAGAACTCCATATTTAAGTGCACTTGAGCTAGATGAGTCTTGTGATGGGTGGTCTCCTCAAAAGTTTTGGTTACTGCATGCAAGCCCTAGATATGAAGTTTTGGTTAAATTTTTGGTTATCGAGTGCAAGCCCCAAAGGTGTTTAAAATTTAGTATATTAATATGATAGAGTTAATATTTTTTTTCAATGAGAAAAATTTTAATCTTGCTTTACTTATTTTTTGAATTTCCAATAATTTAAATCATTTTAAAATAAGCCAAAACTCTAAAAAACAAAATTCCTATCAAGCATAATTTACACAAAACCTCTATTAAATTTAATTTTGGAACATAACTTACACCCTATAAATATTATGTTTATCTACTTATTAATTTACCCAGATATTCCCCTGATGGGGTGTTAGCAAAGACCAGGTGTCAAAGGGAGAGGGTGGCGTCCGCTAGCACTGCCCCAGCCATGTGACCGATGCATGCACCATCCCTCTTACCCTCTTGATGATTAAAAGTCGCTTTCACTTCTACCAACCCTCCATTAACTGATTGAGCACGCCATCTTTAATATATATATATTTTGAAGACATCTATTTATTAATATTTTAAAAGTATATTCGGATATTCGGAAATGATACCAAGCGAGGTAGGCACCAAATATCCTGATCTTAGTGACATTGTGGAAAGGGAAGGCATAGATCTCTCGAACATCCCGGAGCAATGGAAAAAGCAGGGAGTAGACAATGTGCCAGCGGAGCAATTAGATCATATCCAATACCTTTTCCTTCTAAGGGAGGAAGAAAAATCCAGAGGGATCAAGTGTATAGACGATGAGATAGGACACCTGGGAATCAAAGTAGGTGAGGGAAACCCACAACATTCACCCAAGCAGACGAGGCGGAATAAAGGAAGGAAATCAAACAACATAGCCCTACAAGAACTAAGAGTCATGCTGATAAATTCAGGTAAGATAAAAAAACTCTTTCCCAACTCCCGCCCACATGTTTAAATGAAGATTATCACATGGAATATAAGAGACCTAAAGATCCCACGAAAGCAAAGAATACTAAAAAATAGACTGAGGAAGGAACAACCTGACCTTTGTTTCATTCAAGAGACAAAATGTATTATAGACAAAATGGAAACAATCGGTAAAAAACAATGGAGCAAGTACCAGATGTTGGTTTTCGAAGGCCAACAGACTGCAGGGGGTATACTCACCTTATGGAACCCACAATCACTAAACCTACTAGCAGCTAAAGCTATGAGACACACACTCTTGGTTAACATACAAATTATAGGTAACACTGAGAAAATTCTATGCACCAATGTGTGCGGTCCCTAGAGGTTGGAGGAAAAAAAGAGAATGCTCGTAGACCTAGAAAATCTAAAGGCCAGATTCTGCAACCTCCACTAGATCTTGGCAGGGGACTTCAACATAATTACAACACTTGCGGAGAAAAAAGGGGGCACCAGGAGATTGGATAGAGATCTGGAGGAATGGAGATGGTAGACATCTGAACCAGCAATGGCCAGTTCACATAGAATAACAAACAAAGTAATCACTACCAAGTAGCTACAAGGCTAGATAGATTCCTGGTGTCAGAATCCACCATTCTGCAGGGACTAAATATAGATTGTAGCATGTTGCCTTGGGGGGGTTTAGACCATTGGCCAGTCCAATTGGAAGAAAAATTCCAAACCACTCTAAAGAGCATACCTTTCAGATTTGAGAAATTCAGGATCGAACATCCCACCTTCAAGGAGCACATCAACCAATGGTGGCGAGAGGAATTACCGGATCAATGGACAAGGATGTTCAAAATTTATAAGAGAATCAAGTGCATCAAACACAAACTCAAAGAGTGGAACAAGGAAATCTTTGGGAACATAAACCAAGAGAAAAAAAAATATCGAGGATAGAATGAGGATACTCTAGGAACTCTGCATAGACAAGGGTTACACAGAGGATCGAAAAAGAGAAGAGATCCAAGTGACCCGCGAATGGGAAGCAAGATGCAAGCAAGAAGAAACTCTTTGGCACCAAAAGTACAGAATCAGGTGGTTAAAGGAAGGGGAGCTGAATACTAAGTTTTTTCATAGAACCACCATTGCAAGAAGAACCCACAACAAAATCCTGAAAATTAGGGATCAAGATGGGATCGAAAGAGAATCCCATAAGGAAATTGAAAACACATTGGTCAATCACTTCCAGAGGATAACCCAGGAACCCAACCAATACAGAACTGAGGCCATACAAAAGATAACTCATCACATCCTCAGGATGGTCACAAAGGATAAAAACATCAATTTAAATAAACCCATAACAAAGGAGGAAATTGACCAAGTGATCCGGGAGATGCCCAATGGAAATGCCCCAGGCCCAGATGGCTTCACAGTGGAATTTTTCAAAGCCTGCTGGGAAGTGGTTAAACATGATATTTATGGGGTGGTGGAAGACTCCAGGCATTTGGCCTCCGTCTTGAAAGGGTTAAATTCCACAATGATCACTCTAATCCCAAAATAAAATGAAGCAAGGACCCCAAATCGCTACAGGATGATAGCTTTATACAATGTTGTTTACAAGATAATATCCAAAGTCATACCCAATAGACTGAAACCACTCCTACCCACATTGATTTCATAGGATCAAGCGGGTTTCGTAGAAGGAAGACAAATACTGGATAACATCATCCATGCTCGTGAACCTATACACACACTAAAAAGCCAAAGGAGAGGAGGGATGATAATCCAACTTGACCTGGTGAAGGCTTACGACAATATTAGTTGGCACTATATGGCCAAAACTCTGGAAGCCTTTGGGTTTGAACAACATTGGATCAATTGGATTGTCGATCTAGTCTCAACGACAAGCTACTCGCTCCTAATTAATGGATCCCAAACAAAACCCTTATGGACTTCAAGAGACATCAGACAAGGAGACCCGATGTCCCCCTTCTTGTTCATTGTGATGATGGAAGGGCTCAATAGAAGCATAAAGAACACAACTGTAGTAGGGGAACTAAAAGGAATCAAACCCTTTGAAGACTGTCCAACCTCCACACACCAAGAGTTTGTTGATGACACCCTTCTCCATGGCACACCCATAGTCAAGGAAGAAAAAACCTATAGAAGAATATTAGAATACTTTGGGGAATCCTGAGGGGCAGAGATCAACCACTTCAAATCCATGATCTATTTCTTCAACAATAATCCTGCAATCCAAAGAAACCTAGCCAACATTTTGGGGTTTGAATGCAAAAGGCTCCCAACAAAATACTTGGGAATCCCCCTGACGGACAGAGCGTTCAAAATGGCAACGTGGGAAGGAGTGATCAACAAAGTGCAGGAGAGGGTAAAAAATTGGACTTACAGAGCTATCAACCTCGCAGGGAGTCTTATCCTCACCAAAGCAGTCCTACAAGCAATTTCAGGATATATGATGGAAGTGTTACCCACTCCCAAAGGAATACTTCAAAAGATAACAACCATTCAAAGATATTTCCTATGGTGAGGTGTTGAAAATAAAAAGAAATGGGCCATGGTAGCCTGGGAGAAGATTTGCTGACCAAAAGGCAAGGGCGGCCTGGGTTACAAGACCCATAGGTAACGAACGAAGCCTACGGGGTAAAAATCTGGTGAAGATGGGTCAAGGAAAAATCAGTTCCATGGGAAAACCTTTGGAAGACCACGTATGCCCCAAACATCAATGATCAAGACCAAATTCGATTCATGGGCATGAGGGAGGGATAAGCCATCTGAAATCTCACCTGGTGCAACAAGACTGGATTCATAAACACAACTTTTGGGAAGTTAGAAATGGTCAAACTGCCAGATTCTGGGAGGACGCGTGGCAACAGGAACCCAGAATTGAAAATCGGGACAAGGAGGAGCTCCAACAGGAAATGATTAGGCAAGGAAAAACAACAATCCATCACTACTATAAGCCAAGAAATGATAGCAACAAATGGAACGCCTAGGACAAACCTGATCCACAAAATAGAGACAGTATCACAACTCTATCGAAAGAGGTGGTAGAGGAATTGGGGAAAAGAAAAATTGCAATCTTAGAGGACGAGAACCAATTAAGGTGGGCACGAAAAATGGTGGGGAATTCAACTTAAAAGAGGCACAATTTTACATCACGGACCAGGTTCGAGAGGACCCGATGCAACAGTGGGGAAAGATATGGAGCAGCCCCCAGTGGCCAAAAATCAAAATGTTCAAGTGGTTAGTTCTCCACAATCGAATTCTAACCTTGGAAAACCTCAGGAAAAGTGGATACATAGGCCCTTCTCGGTGCCACCTCTGTCAAGCTAAGGAGGAAACAACCAATCTCATCCTCAATGAGTGCAATTACACAATAGAGCTATGGGATTGGGCGACAGGCATCTACCGCCAATCCAATAGAATATGGGGCAACATCAGTGCAACCATCAACAACTGGAATGAGAGCTACAATGAAAATGAAAAGGTGAACCTCTGTTGGAACCTAATGTCGGGGATGATCATCTGGGAAATATGGAAGGAGAGGAATCAACACATCTTCAAGAATGAAATCCTACCGAAGGGAAATCTCAAGGATGCAATTATCTCACAAATACGAGAAACGGTGTAGAGCCACAACTGCAAGAAGGAAACAACGCAACTCACAGATCAGGACTCCTACATCCTGGAGTTCTTTCACCTAAAAAATGAGCGCAACATCACAATGGTAGGGCAGGATCCGCAACTCCAACTAGGAGACCACAACTGGACACCCCCTGTGTTAGGGTTCCTTAAATTAAATTTTGACGAGGAGGAAAAAGGAAACCCATGAGTGGCAGGGATGGGAGGGGTAATCAGAGATAGTGATGGTAACGCTATCAGCTTGTATGCTAATAGTATGGGGAACTCAACCAACAACATAGTAGAATTTGGAGCCCTAAAGCTTGGGCTTGAAATCCTAAGGTGTGAAAGGATGACAAATATTATCGTGGAAGGTGACTCCACCCTGGTCATCAATACGACAAAGAGAATCCAGAACAGTACCAGAGTGGGAAAGGTTCAGAGAAACTGGTGCCTGTCTCTCTCCCTACAAAAAATCCAGGAGCATATAAAAACTCTAAACACAGTGGAGTTGCGTTGGGTCTGCAGGTCAGCCAATGGCCTGGCGGACAAAGTAGCCAATGAGGGGGTTGGCAAGGAAGGTTTGAAACTAGACACTACCTGGATTAGCCTCCCGAATGACCAACTTAGAACAAACTGCATCCACTTAGAAGACTTTCTGAAATCCTCAGGGGCAGAGAAAAACCACTTCAAATCCATGATCTATTTCTTCAACACCAATCCTGCAATCCAAAGAAACCTAGCCAACATTTTGGGGTTTGAACTCAAAAAGCTCCCAACGAAATACTTGGGAATCCCCTTGATGGACAGAGCGTGAAAAATGGCAACGTGGGAAGGAGTGATCAAAAAACTGCAGGAGAGGGTAAAAAATTGGACTTACAGAGCTATCAACCTTGCAGGGAGTCTTATCTTCACCAAAGCAGTCCTACAAGCAATTTCAAGGTATATGATGGAAGTGTTACCTACTCCCAAACGAATACTTCAAAAGATAACAACCATTCAAAGATATTTCCTATGGTGAGGTGCTGAAAATAAAAATAAATGGGCCATGGTAGCCTGGGAGAAGATTTGTCGACCAAAAGGCAAAGGCGACCTGGGTTACAAGACCCATAGGTAACCAACGAAGCCTATGGGGTAAAACTCTGGTGAAGATGGGTCAAGGAAAAATCAGTTCCATAGGAAAACCTTTGGAAGACCACGTATGCCCCGAACATCAATGATCAAGACCAAATTGGATTCATGGGAACGAGGGAGGGATAAGCCATCTGAAATCTCACCTAGTGCAACAAGAACTGGATTCATAAACACGGCTTTTGGGAAGTCAGAAATGGTCAAACTGCCAGATTCTGGGATGACGCGTGGCAACAGGAACCCAGAATGGAAAATTCGGACAGGGAGGAGCTCCAACAGGAAATGATTAGGCAAGGAAAAACAAGAATCCATCACTACTATAAGCCAAGAAATGATAGCAATAGATGGAGCACCTAGGAAAAACTCCATCCACAAAATAGAGACAGTATCACAACTCTATCGAAAGAGGTGGTAGAGGAATTGGGGAAAATAAAAATTGCAATCTTAGAGACGAGAACCAATTAAGGTGGGGCACGGAAAATGGTGGGGAATTCAACTTAAAAGAGGCACAATTTTACATCACGGACCAGGTTCGAGAGGACCCGACGCAACAGTGGGGAAAGATATGGAGCAGCCCCTAGTGGCCAAAAATCAAAATGTTCAAGTGGTTAGTTCTCCACAACCGAATTCTAACCTTGGAAAACCTCAGGAAAAGTGGATACATAGGCCCTTCTCGGTGCCACCTCTGTCAAGCTAAGGAGGAAACAACCAATCTCATCCTCAATGAGTGCAATTACACAATAGAGCTATGGGATTGGGCGACAGGCATCTACCGCCGATCTAATAGAATATGGGGCAACATCAGTGCAACCATCAACAACTGGAATGAGAGCTACAATGAAAAATGAAAAGGTGAACCTCTATTGGAACCTAACGTCGGGGATGATCATCTGGGAAATATGGAAGGAGAGGAATCAACGCATCTTCAAGAATGAAAGCCTACCGGAGGGAAATCTCAAGGATGCAATTATCTCACAAATACAAGAAACGGTGTAGAGCCACAACTGCAAGAAGGAAAAAACGCAACTCACAGATCAGGACTCCTGTATCCTGGAGTTCTTTCACCTAAAAAATGAGCGCAACAGCACAATGGTAGGGCAGGATCCGCAACTCCAACTAGGAGACCACAACTGGACACCCCCTGCGTTAGGGTTCCTTAAATTAAATTTTTACGAGGAGGCAAAAGGAAACCCATGAGTGGTAGGGATGGGAGGGGTAATCAAAGATAGTGATGGTAACGCTATCAGCTTGTATGCTAAGAGTATGGGGAACTCAACCAACAACGTAGTAGAATTTGGAGCCCTAAAACTTGGGCTTGAAATCCTAAGGTGTGAAAGGATGACAAATATTATCGTGGAAGGGGACTCCACCCTGGTCATCAATACGACGAAGAGACTCCAGAACAGTACCAGAGTGGGAAAGGTTGAGAGACACTGGTGCCTGTCTCTCTCCCTACAAAAAATCCAGGAGCATCTAAAAACTCTAAACACATTGGAGTTGCGATGGGTCCGCAGGTCAGCGAATGACCTAGCGGACAAAGTAGCCAATGAGGGGGTTGGCAAGGAAGGTTTGAAACTAGACACTACCTGGATTAGCCTCCCGAATGACCAACTTAGAATAAACTGCATCCACTTAGAAGACTTTGGGGAATCCTCAAGGGCAGAGATAAACCACTTCAAATCCATGATCTATTTCTTCAACACTAATCCTGCAATCCAAAGAAACCTAGCCAACATTTTGGGGTTTGAACGCAAAAGGCTCCCAACGAAATACTTGGGAATCCCCCTGATGGACAGAGCGTGAAAAATGGCAACGTGGGAAGGAGTGATCAACAAACTGCAGGAGAGGGTAAAAAATTGGACTTACAGAGCTATCAACCTCGCAGGGAGTCTTATCTTCACCAAAGCAGTCCTACAAGCAATTTCAGGGTATATGATGGAAGTGTTACCTACTCCCAAACGAATACTTCAAAAGATAACAACCATTCAAAGATATTTCCTATGGCGAGGTGCTGAAAATAAAAATAAATGGGCCATGGTAGCCTGGGAGAAGATTTGTCGACCAAAAGGCAAAGGCGACCTGGGTTACAAGACCCATAGGTAACCAACGAAGCCTATGGAGTAAAACTCTGGTGAAGATGGATCAAGGAAAAATCAGTTCCATAGGAAAACCTTTGGAAGACCACGTATGCCCCGAACATCAATGATCAAGACCAGATTCGATTCATGGGCACGAGGGAGGGATAAGCCATCTGAAATCTCACCTAGTGCAACAAGAACTGGATTCATAAACACAGCTTTCGGGAAGTCAGAAATGGTCAAACTGCCAGATTCTGGGATGACGCGTGGCAACAGGAACCCAGAATGGAAAATCCGGACAGGGAGGAGCTCCAACAGGAAATGATTAGGTAAGGAAAAACAAGAATCCATCACTACTATAAGCCAAGAAATGATAGCAACAGATGGAGCACCTAGGACAAACTCCATCCACAAAATGGAGACAGTATCACAACTCTATCGAAAGAGGTGGTAGAGGAATTGGGGAAAATAAAAATTGCAATCTTAGAGGACGAGAACCAATTAAGGTGGGGCATGAAAAATGGCGGGGAATTCAACTTAAAAGAGGCACAGTTTTACATCACGGACCAGGTTCGAGAGGACCCGATGCAACAGTGGAGAAAGATATGGAGCAGCCCCCAGTGGCCAAAAATAAAAATGTTCAAGTGGTTAGTTCTCCACAACCGAATTCTAACCTTGGAAAACCTCAGGAAAAGTGGATACATAAGACCTTATCGGTGCCACCTCTGCCAAGATAAGGAGGAAACAACCAATCACATTCTCAATGAGTGCAATTACACAACAGAGCTATGGGATTGGGCGACAAGCATCTACCGCCAATCCAATAGAATATGGGGCAACATCAGTGCAACCATCAACAACTGGAATGAGAGCTATAACCAAAATGAAAAGGTGAACCTCTATTGGAACCTAACATCGGGGATGATCATCTGGGAAATATGGAAGGAGAGGAATCAACGCATCTTCAAGAATGAAAGCCTATCTGAGGGAAATCTCAAGGATGCAATTATCTCACAAATACGAGAAACGGTGTAGAGCCACAACTGCAAGAAGGAAACAATGCAACTCACAGATCAGGACTCCCGCATCCTGGAGTTCTTTCACCTAAAAAATGAGCACAACAATGCAATGGTAGGGTAGGATCCGCAACTCCAACTAGCAGACCACAACTAGACACCCCCTGCGTTAGGGTTCCTTAAATTAAATTTTGACGAGGAGGCAAAAGGAAACCCATGAGTGGTAGGGATGGGAGGGGTAATCAGAGACAGTGATGGTAACGCCATCAGCTTGTATGCTAACAGTATGGGGAACTCAACCAACAACGTAGTAGAATTTGGATCCCTGGAGCTTGGCCTTGAAATCCTAAGGCATGAAAGGATGAAAAATATTATCATGGAAGGGGACTCCACCCTGGTCATTAATACGATGAAGAGACTCTAGAAAAATACCAGAGTGGGAAAGGTTCAGAGACATTGGCACCTGTCTCTCTCCCTACAAAAAATCTAGGAGCATCTAAAAACTCTAAACATAGTGGAGTTGCGCTGGGTCCGCAGGTCAGCCAATGGCCTGGCGGACAGAGTAGCCAATGAGGGGGTTGGCAAGGAAGGTTCGAAACTAGACACTACCTGGATCAGCCTCCTGAATGACCAACTCAGAACAGACTGCATCCACTTAGAAGAAAAACAATGTGAAGGAAGATTAAGCAAGGAAGGTGACATCGAGAAGGGAAGTGCAAGGCCTGGGCGGAGGCAAGAAAGCCCCAGGAAAGAAATTATGGCCAAGCACTCGATCACCAATGACCATGCATGATCAGCATAAACAATCGGTGGGGGTATGACAGCAAGACCTTTGCGACAGAAAAAATTGCGGGGAAAGAATGAGGGAAAGTACAGACGACAAACCGCATGCAACAAGTGACGTAAGGCACGAGGGAGAGACATGGTTCAGAATCGATCCTCTAGGACAAAGTACAATTATGAAGAGCAGCACAGTAGGATCTCAAGCGAGCAGGGGTAGGGATCCACACATGGATAAAGGATGGGTCATCATGATCATACGAGCCGCCACCGGGAAAAAGGATGGAAGGGATCACCACTATGGACAAGCCATGATTGGAAGGACAAGATCGCAGCTAGACAAGATCAATAAGAGGAAAGACAACAAGAATTACCACAATCAAAGGGAGTGGAATTTGAGGGGATACCACAGACACAAGGGCAGGGAAAGGAAGAATCCTTGTGAAGTGAGGTACAGGCTGAGAAACCGACAAAGGAGCTGTGATAGGCCAAACAAGATGGTGAGAATGAAGCACACGCATAGGAAGAGGAATCTCATTGGAAAGGAAGTACCAAATAGTCCACGACGGGTGTCAAGAATGGAGCAGGCGGCAAAAGATGCGGAGGGAACCTTCCAAA
This sequence comes from Picea mariana, assembly GCA_032191745.1. Taxonomy (NCBI): domain Eukaryota; kingdom Viridiplantae; phylum Streptophyta; class Pinopsida; order Pinales; family Pinaceae; genus Picea; species Picea mariana. Next base: position 12,251 of record JASDQU010315319.1, read on the forward strand.
CTCTGGTTGTGCCGAAAGGAAAAGCGACCATCACCCCCCAGGAAAAATAAATTAAAGAAAAGCACAAAGGCAAAGCTTGGGATGAACTGGCACAAGAAGCAGACTGGGTAACTGAAGCAACCATCGTTGTTCCAAATTAATTGATTGTGTTTGAAAAAGCAATAACTTCAACTCAAAATTTCAAATTCCAAATTATCCATACATGTGGCAACAAATAAAAGAAAAGAATAGTGATTCTTTTTACCCCAATTTGCTTATTTTATCTAACCTTTCTTATGATAAAGGACTATAAGTGAAGTGTGGTTGCTTTACAAAGTGCAGGAAATTAAAATATGAAGGCTAGGGACCCTCAAACCACATATAAAAATCCTTACAATTTGCAAAAAATGAACTTATGTGTGGGATGTAGTTCTGACAGGCACGCAGAAGGCACATTATGTGTAGAGTAATGAAGGTTGTCACATGCACAATGTGCAGAGTGCACATTTGTGTGCCTTGGAATCCATGCACTTCCTGTCACTCGTTGGAAAAGAAATCTCCAAGTGAAATTATCTTGCCTTGGCTCTGAATTTTGACTTTGGAAGGTTGGACTAGGCCGGTTTT